>JAJAGP010001294.1:175253-209046 GCA_025084515.1 Ancistrus triradiatus | reverse complement strand
CTGGGACCAAAGTAACAAAGGCTACCATCAGTAACACACTACGTTGAGAGGGACTCAGATCCTGCAGTGCCAGGCATGCCCCTCTGCTGTGAAGCATGGGGGTGGAAACATCATGCTTTGGGGCTGTTTTTCTGCAGAGGGGACAGGACGACTGATCCGTGTTAAGGGAAGAATGAACGGGGCCATGTATCGTGAGATTTTAAGCCAAAATCTCCTTCCATCAGTGAGAGCATTGAAGATGGAACGTGGCTGGGTCTTCCAGTATGACAATGATCCCAAACACACCGCTCGGGCAACAAAGAAGTGGCTCCGTAAAAACCATTTCAAGCTCCTGGAGTGGCCTAGCCAGTCTCCAAACCTCAACCCGATAGAACATTTGTGGAGGGAGTTTAAAGTCTGTGTTGCCCCAAAACATCACTGCTCTAGAGGAGATCTGCATGGAGGAATGGGCCAAAATACCAGCTACAGTGTGTGCCAACCTGGTGAAGACCTACAGGAAACGTTTGACCCCTGTCATTGCCATTTCCACCATAATTTACAATTAAATTCTTTAATAATCCTACAATGTGATTTCCTGGCTTTTTTTCTCATTTTGTCTCTCATAGTTGAAGTGTAGCTATGATGAACTTGCACAATCAGTGACTAAATACTTTTTTGTCCCACTGTAACTCTCCCTTTACATTTCTGACTGATAATATTAACATTAGTAGCTTTATCTGCTAATTTTATAATCATTAATTAAGTAACGGACATTATAATGGGATCCCAGACTTTTGTTAACACCTGGATCTCACATATTTTCTTCTGTTGGAAAACTAGTTACAGCTTAGTTTATAAATCAGACATTTTTTATTTGCTGAAAGTAAATAAACTCTTTTTAATAAATTAAAACTGATCAGTTAATATATTTGTGTTTATTGTCTGTATAAAAACAGTTATTGATAAATTATGTTCCTTGGTTATTATGACTGAAGGCCATAGTCTGATGATGATGTTTCAGCAGTGTGGTGCCTAAGAAGGGAGGTATTTTACCTTGTGGAATTTAGATAAACTGTTTTTCTGTCCTCTTTATTTTAAAATCTAAAAATAAATGGCAATAACACCACTGTATTATGATCACAATAATACACTCGAGGTTCCTGCTATAACATGACATATAGCAAAATCCTCAAGTGCTTAAATGTAACCACGTCACAGAAAGAGACAAAGGCTATGTTTACACAGCAAGAAAAAGTGGCCCAAAAGTCTTTTGCATCATATGTGATACAGATGTGTTATCTTTGGGGCAGTGTGAATGATAAAAAACACATTGAATCTGACATTTTCAGTCAGATTTGGGCCACTTTCATGTGTGGTATTGAAATCGTAACATAGCTGATAAGTGGCAATGTGACTCAATCTGAACAGCCAGATCAGAATTCATGGGACTTTTGTACTCGACATTTGTTATAATTGCACACTGAGGAGAAAGGAAAATGGAAGATAGCAGTGGCGAGATTTCAAAGTAACAGACCTCATAAATATTCGGGGTGATGTGTCTGTGCAAACAAAATTAGAAGGCACATATCACAGCCGCTCTGTGTTGTCAAAGGCAAACAAAAGGTTAAAAGTTAAAAGTTACATTTAAAGAAACCAAGGATGCAAACCAAAAAGAAGCGTCCAAATAACATGACCATTAAATAAGTGCCTGTTTCTGTTATCTCCATTTTAATTGTTTATTTCTGGATGAGAAGATCACGTGAAGCATTGTGCACATGCACGTCAGATTTGGGGCATGAACTGTTCAGATGAACGTCGGATATAAATCACATTAAGAAGATTGGTGAGATTTGGTGAAAAAATTGGCCTGCTGTGTCAATGTAGCCAAAAAGACAACTTTAAATCTTTGAAGTTTGATTGTTAAATTTCTCCACAGCATTTTTTTGCTCTCCGATGGTCCACACTTGCCTGGACTGCCTGCTTGGACTGCCTGCTCCTTTTAACATCTGAATCATGGTTATCAAGACCACCTCTCCTCATCTTACAAAAATGTGTAAATTTCATCCACATACAGTACATTTCATAGTTTGCAGTGTTTAAGTTTGTGGTACATCAGCATGAGTACAGGCTTAAATCTAACCTTAAAACCCTAACCCAACATCTTAATGAAGCAATACTTCAAAACATAGTGTATCCATTTAAACACAGATCCATCCTCTGGTGTTGGACCCATGCCTACCCTCTAATGCCCTGTGTGTTTTCCAGAGATATGGCCCCTACCCCCGTGCTGTGGGCACAGCAGTTAAGGTACTGGATTGTGGATTTCACAGTCCAGGGTTCAAATCCCACCTCTGCCAAGATACTGCTGTTTGTTCCTTGGGTAAGCCTCTTAACCAACAATTGCTTAAATGGTAAAAGTGTACCAGCTGTAAGTCACTCTGGATAAGGGCATGGTATGTTCCCCTTTGCTATAATGACAGCATGCACTTGAGCTTATGTGGACTCCACAAATCCGATATCCCAGCATCCAATCAGTAATGCGGTAAGATGCAGAGGTTTGATCTGACCCCGGGAAGATCGTATTAGCTCGACAATACCAACACCTGAGAGAAAGAGGAGAGTCGATATATGGGCACATTTCTCATTTGATGTCAAGGAAAACAAGACTCTTTGTAAAATGTGTGAGGCGCCATCTCCGGTAAAACTAAAACAAAGTTTAAAGGACATCTGCAGGCATGTCATCCTGAAAATGCGCTCAAGCTATCAGCACCTAAATGGCAAATAAAGTAGGGATTAAAAATGTTTTCAGTTTGTGACATGGATATAATTGAATTTTGTCCAAAAAATGTTCATGCTATCTATATATGGAGTATTCAGGTAACATAACTGTTTTATACTGTAATTATGAATAAATGCCTATAGAGTATGCATATCTGATATTCTGATCTTATATGTTTAATAAAGCTCGTGATATATCATTTATTCTAACTTGACTCTATTCTACAATATCTCATGAGTGTCCACACCGAGTTGGAAGCAGATCTTTGGTGGAAACTGTGAGTTTTGGTGACCACTTTACTGTATACATTCATTATGACCTGAGCTTATATCTTAATTAGGTCTTATTATACACCATTCATATTCATATTCTAAAATATCTGCTGAATATCCACAACAATTATGAAGCAGATCTATTGTGGAAAATTTTGAGTAATAATCACTTTAATGTATACCGTATTTTCCGGACCATAAAGCGCAGCGGGTTATAAGGTGCATGAAATGAAACAAAACTCTTAAGTTCCGTCAGAAGCTCAGTTTGGTCTTTACCTGGCTCAGGGCGTCTTCTTGCTTCCTCCACTTCCGTACCATTGATTCGTTAATGTAGAATTCTCTCACAGCTGCTCTATGACCATGTTGTACTGCGTGACTGATAGCGTTGTGTTTGAAATCCGCTTCGAAAATAAATAAATGAATGCACGTACCCTAATGCTGAAGCACATACCGTATTACTCCGTGATGCTGCGCACTACGGTGGCCGTAAGCTTCGTAACTTATCCAGGCCGTGCTAAAACATTTTGACAGATTTATGAGCGCCGTGTACCATCTACAATCGGTTCTAGGTCAGAAAGCACAACCAGAATTAATTCATACATTAGACGCACCGCATTTTAAGTGCACTGTCAATTTTTGAGAAAATTAAAGGATTTTAAGTGCGCCTTATGGTCCGAAAAATACGGTACTTTTATTGTCAATGCATGCATGTAGATGTTTCATTTTAAAAGGGAAAACTTAAAACTAAAACAATTCAGATGACTAAACTAAAACTAAATTACATTTTAGTCAAAAGACTGTAACTTAAACTAATTTTCTGTCAAAATTAACACTGCACAGAAGCATTTACATTAGTGGCACTCAGACTTTTGATCCCACTGTGAATGTGTGTGTGTGTGTGTGTGTGTGCGTACCATGTATGTATTACATTGTGGAGACCAAATATCCCTGCAACAATACAAAGTTCTGACATTTTTTCCATGGTGAGGATACCTTGCTGTTCACGAGAAAAAAAATAAAAAATAAAAATAATAATATATATATATATATATTTACAAAAAACTGCAACTTTTCTTTTGAAAAATCAAGAGTCAAAAGATTTGATTTAGATTACTGGGGTTTAAGGTTAGGGTTAGTTGTAGGTGTAGCATTAATTAGATACAGTGATCAATATGTCAATGGAAGGTCCCCACAATGATACACAAGCAAGGTGTGTGTGTGTGTGTGTGTGTGTGTGTGTGTGAGAGAGAGAGAGAAAGAGAGAGAGAGAGAGAGAGAGAGACTATATATTAAGACTATAACTTCATATATTTGATATCTTTTCTTACCTACTGTATATTTCTCTTCCTGCACATGAGCCAGAAATCTCAAATAGATTCAAGGCCAAGCTGGACCCACCTTTATCAAATGGTTATTCTGATTATATGATTTGTAATGAAAAACCTTGCTTTAAATTCAAGGAAAATGCAAAATAGAAGCATTTACTAGTGGCCTAGAATTTTGGTCTCCAAGTTACATGTCACTGAGAACAAATAGCTCTTTTTTGTTGTTTATACCAATAGCTCAGCGTTTGGTATTTTTCCATATTTTTCCTTCTGCATGATTTAATAACCTTAATCATTAGGATACATTCATTATTTTCCGACCTTGTTCTTTGAACACATGTTCTTTTTTACCTAGTTTATGTTTTTTTCCTTGTTTTATTTTAACCTTGGGTCTAATCTGTATTATTTGGGTTGCTATAGTGAGATTTTGCCTCACACATTTTATAGACTATAAGGTTGTTTCTCTCTCAGTTGTTTGGACTAAGCCTGAGACTCGACTTGATGTTAGTCAGGGTGAATTTGTTGTGCACAATAAAACAACCGTTTAACCCAACCCGCTTGGTCTTCTGATTTCCTGTCACCTTACGCCAGATGAGAACACCTGCATTTCATCCAGAAAGATATCCAACCATTTTGGCCACTCTGGTGGGACAGTGATTGGCTCCATCCATGTTCTGTGACGACCCAGATGACATTGTCTGTGTGATCTGACCAGATCCCATCCCTGACACACATATGACGGCACGGGTGAGTGAGTCATCTTGTCAAAGAGCTTGCTAGATGACAGAGAGTCAGTTTATAGACGCAATGTTCGATTGATAAGAGGTCAGTCGAAGTTGCAGTTTTATATGGAGTGTCATCCATCCCATTTTGCTAATGATCTCAATTTTGAGAACTAGGGCAAATGTTAAATAAGTTGTGTAGGAAGAAGAAGGCCAGACAGTGTAAAGAGCTTGGTGTTTTAGAACAGGCGTTACAAATAGTTTTTGGATTGTTTTGATATTGCACAGTTACTTTTTATTCATCACCTGTAACACATCCCTTAACAATGCATTTCTCTTATATTTTTTTTCCATCTCTAATATGAAGCATGTTTTTAAGACTTTCTCAAGACTAGAATGTTGATGGACAGTGGGTGGGGGAATCTTGGCAGGCATAACAGGGTTTGGACAGGTTTGGAATTTAGAAATGCATGAAGAGGATTTGAGAGTTGAAACCTTGGACTTAATCATGGAGTCCCAGACATGCGCTTATACTGCCACTCAAATGTGTTTATCTCCTTCCTGGATGTTGAGGACAGTGTACAGTGACAGGCTTGGGATGAACAGGAAAACTCAAAGAATGTATTTGTCAGGCAACCTGATTTGACTCATTTCTCAAAATGACTTTGAGGCATCATTTTTGTCCACCATAAAGTCACTTTAAAAATGTAAACAGCGGTGTCCTTAAACCTGATACAAATTTCTCCTCTTTTCTCTCTGAGCAGCAGCTGAATAGAAAATATAATCCCCTCCCCATCAACCCCCAACCCTCCCTCTCACTCTCTCACTCTCAGATATGCTGGGAGTTGAGAGTGGGGTTCAGACAGAGAGAGCGAATTTCAGTTGAATCCAGAACTGTTGCTCTTCACAGGACTGAATTTAGGCTCTGAGTGGAGCACAGTGGATTGCTACAGAATGCATGTGCTCGTCTACAATGAACTTCACAGGATTACTTTTATCATCGGTGAAAGGGAGAAGAGCCTCATATATATAAATTTACAGCTTTGCAGTGGCAAAAACTAACAAGAACAGCCTGGAAGTACCGCATGACTGATTTGTTGATCAGATTGCCTAGTCTGATGGTGGAGACTGTAGACTGGAACACATCAAATCTCAAGGCACCTGTGTTTTTCTATGTTAAGGCAAAGGGATTTTACCTGAATTTATTTATTATATATTTTTTTCCAACTGGGAAAACCATTGGGCTTCCTATTTTTAACAGTAGTTTCTGTAAACTGTTTATCTTGTAAGTGGTAACTATATTTCATATTATGAAATGTTTGTTTAATGGTCAACGTAAATACTAAACCCCATCTTGTAGCATTTGGTACATATTTGAAGAATCATGGCAGGTCGTTCCTTTCTACTCCATATTGTTATTGCTGCTTTACTTGGACAGCCCTCACATGCCCAGGATGAGACTACCACAGATATAGACATGCTGCTGGCCAACCAGTCAGTAGATCCCACACTGACATCGGAGTTACCTCTTGGACTCAGCTCACCAACAGGTGACTTGGAGAAGAAGGAAACGATTTCTCCAACAGGTGCCCGTTGCCAGGGGTATTATGATGTGATGGGTCAGTGGGACCCACCATTTAATTGCAATGCAGGTATCTTCCTTTATTGCTGTGGCACCTGCTTCTACCGTTTCTGTTGCCAGTTCCGTCAGCAACGTCTGGACCAGACCTCATGCTCTAACTACGATACACCGATTTGGGCCAACACAGGGAAACCTGTTTCCACTAACACTGAGGTACAGTCTGATCAGGACAGGGATCGCACCCACATGATTGTCTACATTATCTGTGGTGTGGTGGCTATCATGGTTCTGGTGGGCATCTTCACCAAGCTGGGATTGGAGAGGAGCCGAGGTGGACAAAACGACCTCAGTAACTCAAGGTGGGTTTCTCATGGGTATGAAAGTTCTTGTGACCATACCATAGGCAATGTTTATCCTGTGACCTTGTGTTTGACCATATAATTGGTGCATAGCAAGGGCTAGGGTCTGCACCGTTGGTTGCATTCACATTTGGCCGCAGGCAATGATTTCACAGGTGCTCTATGAAGTACAAAAGATTTGAAAAGGCTAACATTCTGATTTATGTGACATTTTTTATTCAGTGCCGTATTTTGTGATCCCCAACTGTCTTAGACAATGGGAGAATAATGGAACTCATTGGAATAGTGGAACTCGTTAGGGCCAGATTATAAGGAGTCTTTAAAAAGCCTGTAAAATAATCAGACTTGCAGACACTATCAAAGTAATATTGCCAGTTTCAACACAGTAATATTGGAGACTAAAACGTCTTTAGATTTGTAAAATTGGCATCTCTCTCTCATACATGCTCACATGGATCAGCTTGTCCAGCACATTTGAATGTGAATTGTACTTGATGGAGGTTCCCTTACATCATCATGAACACAAGGGAGAGGACTATAAAGCTTCAACAAAGCAATCCAACACAAAATGCCAAGAGAAGTTGGTTGTTCTCAGTCAGCTGTGTCTACAATTTAGTGCAAAAAAAACCAAGTTATGAAAGAAAAACATACCAAATGTAGATCAACTCAGATGTCAAAGCATCAGGATAGAAAACTCAAAGCAGTATATCTTGAAAATAGAGAAGGCACAACTAAACAAATGAAGACAACCAGGAGGAAGCGGGAGTCAGTGTGACAGAATTGTATGAAACTGGCTGAATGAAATGAGATTTATATATGAAAAAAAACAAATAAAAAACAGCACAGAAACCTAAACAGAAGAAAACTAGGTTACAGTGGGCTAAAGAGAAGTAATAATGGAGTGGGAATGATTGGATGAAAGTGGTATTCAGCAATGAAGCACAAATCTACACTGTCCAAGTACTTTGGTAATGTTCAACAGTCTGGTGTTGTTTTAATAAAACATACAGTACTGTGCAAAAGTCTTAGGCCACCATTAGATTTGTTGTTTTAGCAATGGTATAATGATCATATATAACATATTGTCAACAACTGGACAAATAACTTTCAGACTTGGATTCGTCACTCCATAGTACGCCACTGGACTTCATTCCAGTCTTTGTGAGCTTTAGCATTTCTTAGCCTTTTCACCCTGTTCCCATCCCAAAAAATGTGGTTCCTTGGCTGCTACTACCATTGCTGATGAAACTTCTTTGGATAAAATTTTTCTACTCAAAATGGGTTGAGAACTGTATTCAACGAGTTCTGAGGTGAGGTGGTAGAGAACCAAGGTTGAGATATATATATGTATATATATTGTTTCAGCTGAAACTCGATTCACGAGTCATGATTCAGTACAGTGATTCAGCTTCACAACAGCCCTTGTTCAGAGAAGATCTCTTCTATTTAAATTATGTTTTTCTTTATTTTTACATCTACAGTACTGTATTCTTAAAGCAAATAAGTCTCCATTGATCCTGAAAAACCAACCGAAAGCAAAACAGGAATTGAATACCCCAGAACACAGGCTGCAGTTAGCTTTGCAGCTTTGCTAGTGCCATTTTGTAGAGTTCATCCATAGAGAAAGTACACCTTTACTTTTCACATTCAACCCATTACTCACTAAATTGCATGAGATTTTTCAACAATTTATTATAAAATTAGCTTTGTGTTAATTATCTTGGCCAACTGTAAATTAATGCAAATGTATTAAACATTAACTTATCATTACATATCTTAGTATCCTTTCCATACCTCCACTTTTATACAGTATAGTCCGCCCTACCAAACACTCGTTAAACTCATGATACATTTGAGTTGGAATGGAAGAATATTCCTGGTTTATTAGTACGCTCTCAGACACCTCTAATATGGACCATAGCATTGCCGTCTCAGCTGCTTGCTTCACTCCCATCATTAAGGTTGTAGTTGCACAAACCAGAGAAGGCACTGTATGTTAATGTAAGTAGCTAGCTTACACTTACACTTGTGATACCTGCTTATGGATGAATGTTACCATCAGCTAGTTTCTAACTTTTGCCTGAAGTGACAGTTTAGCTAACATTAGCTGACAGTCTGCTTTTGCCTTGACATTTCATTAGCATTATACATATATGTCATATACAGTATTACCTAATGTTAGCTGCAACTAGTGCTCAGTCATGAACAGTGCGGCAGTGTGGGATTTGTAGAGATACGTTTTGACAGCAATACAGTATTTCTTTTAAATAGTCGTTGGTGTGACTGTGTTGGTGTAGTCTTTTGCCTTTTTGATATTAACTTTAATAACATGCACCCCCTTTGTTTTCATTCAGGAATTCAGGGCTTTTACCCAGTTGGGTAGTTGAACAAAGTAATCCATGTGTGCTGATGGTTGAGTAATTGTATTATTTTAAAATGTATGACTACTTTCTTGAAGTCCGATTAGATTTCAGTCACAGTCAACATGAGCAAGAGGAAAAAAATCAATTCCTGTAGTGTAAGTCAGGCACAGGACTGGATGCTGTATCATCTACATACTGCAGACATTACGTTAAAGCAAGATACTGTAAGGATTGTAAGACTTCTTGTCTTCACTATCAACATTATAGAGCATATTGCCACAAACAAAGAGTGTTAAAGGTTTTCTTCAGGACGGTATATCATCTCCGGATGACAGGAGTTTGTATCTCAGTCCAATTGAAAATGTACTTAAGAAATGTAAAAAACCTGGTTTATGATAAGTCTCCATTCTGCAGAGCTGATCTGTCAACCACTTTTTGAGAAATGTGAAACCAGCTTGATGAATATTTTTTTTATTAGTGAATGTAATGTCTCAAAGAATTCAGGAAAGGTATTAATTGAAATAATTCTTTTTAATTTGTTTGAGGTATGTTGCATAAAGCCTGAATGTTCAAATATTGTTTGCTGTCAAATATCTGATCAGTATATTTGCTACAAAGTAAAAATATCTATGTGAGCAACCAGCAGAAAATTAGTTTAGAATGATAGACTATTATTCTTTTAAAAGTACAGATAGTGGATTGGTAGAGCTCCATAAGACAGACTGAGTCCCTGTAAATTATATTTTGTATTACTCAGAGGCATGTAGCTGGGCAGACATAAACACACTTACAAAAAAAGAATCTAATCTATATCTAGTCTATGTCTATGCATTCTCTGTATAATAGCCAAGGTTAACAAAAAAGTTATTTATTCAGACGTACAAAATGATTCCTTTAATAAATTGGTCTCCTAGTCTTTTGGGTTATGGCTATATATTTTTCTCTCATCCACTTTTATGGTTTTGTCCTCATTTAAATATTCATATTCCATCATTCTCTCATTGTCACTATCTCAGTCTTGGGTCTGCTGTAATTAGACAAACACCTTTTGATGAAGACAGACAAAGACATTTTTTGGTGAGAAAGAAACTGCCCTGAAGATTGGTACTTTCTGGGGTTAACGTCTCTGAAATAGAGCACTTCCCATGTGCTTAACACTGCACACAAGATTAACTCTTCTGGTAAGATTAAGAGTTCACTCAAGAGTAACACACTGCACAAAGATTAAACAAATATCTTTAAGGATTAATTTTCCCTCACACTTTGCTCCTTTTGCTGCTCTGTGTGCATGTCATAATCCCACTCTGCCTCTCTCCTTATTGCCAGACACATATAAGGATATTTAATATTTTTGTTACCTACCTACTTTTGCTAGATGCCTGTTTAGTGCATCTAACAAAACAGAATATATAACAGAAATAAATTTCAGACAGTGACTCCGGTCAAGGAAATTTAATCACAAAGCCAAAGAAAGTTTAGATGCAACACATAGAATCAAGAACTCAGATTATAACAAGACAAGGGGTGACAAGAACTGATGTCTGAATAAATAACCTATAATACAAGTAATACCCAAACAAAAACAAGACAGAATAATGGGGAGTACATGCAAGAAGACTGAGAAGCTCCCAGGACACAAATACATAAAAATTCATAAGGTAGTGCTCACACTGATGGGGCAGCCCTTAGACCGCAGACAGGGTGCAGATGTTAATACTCAAGCAAGCCAGGACGCTGCATGAAACTCAATCTGGAGTTCAATCTGAAGGTGGGGCCAGAGAAGGTGCAGCAGAGACTTGCTACAAGAGACAGTAATGTGACTCATGGCAGCACTGATGAAAATTGGCTTTAAGGATAGGGTTAAAGAACATTGTTAGCAGGAATCAAGGAGCCATAACACAATTAATTCTACAGATTTTTCTGTATAGACCAATTAATATAGGAGTTAGGTTTTTGCTGGCTCAGTTCAGGTTATGGTTCTAATCAGACAAACAGACCCTCTCTCTTGAACAGTATGCTGGGGTGGTGATCCTTCTGCTTCCTCAAGCCCTATCCAGTTGTATGTATTCCGTGTCCCAGACCTCTTTACTATGTTGATGCTACACATCCACTGCTAGTATCTGCTGGGTGCCTAGAATCCAAGGGAACAGTGGAGGATGATATTCTAGAAACTCTATTTATGAACAATGGAGTTTTGATATATTCAGTCAAAGGGAAGTAACAGTGTGTTTCTTACAAAAAGGCTTTTTAAATATCAGCCCAGGTCTTGAATGAACTTTTGTGCCTGATCATTGGTCTCCGGGTGGTGACCAGATGTGAGACTAACATTAATCCCAAGTATTTCCATGAAAGCTGGCCATACCTGGGATGTAAACTGTGAACATCAATCTGACACAGTATCCTCAGGAAAACCAAATAGCCTAAATATGTTCTGGAGGAGGGCATCAGGTTTTGGAAGGTAGTAGGCAGTCTGGGCAGAGGAATAAAACCACAACCCTTACTAACCCCACTACCAGTTTGGTTTTGTTACCTTCAAATGCTGGGAAGCCAATGACAAAATCCACGTTTAGGTGTGATGAAAGTCTCTGGTGCACAGGTACTGGTTCCATGGCTCCTTCCATCAAGGTTTGGGGAGTCTTAAGATAATTAAGTCTTAAAGAAATAACACATTCTTCGACATTTTAAAATAGATTAAGCCACCACTACTTTCCGTGAATCAGGTTCAAGGTACCTGCTACTAAGGGTTGGATGACTCATCTTCCAGTAGATGAGTGGACTTAGTTGGATCAGTTTCTCCCTTATACCCCTTGACATAAATACCTTGGTGGGGGTCAGGGGTACTTGACTGCTGCACTGTCAATCTCTCAGTCATTGTTTTAGAGGATTGAGGATTGCCCATTGCTCTGTGGAAACAGATCGGAAGCTCTAGGCAGTTCCCGAGTCTTCACATTCTTGGAACCAAAACTGAAATGGGAAAATAATAAAGCTCACCTTGCTTCTTTGATTCAGATGCCTCTGTCATCTTTGTTACAGGTTCTTATGGTCTGTAATTCATGATTAAGCAATGGACACCATTTAGCCAATAGTCTCTCTAGTCTCCACTCCTCCTGGGCCAGTTTGATGTTAAGGAACTCCCTCCTACCCACATTATAATTGCGTTTAGCAGGAGGCATTTTCTCAGAGATTAATTTGATTGGAAACATCTAGGCAGGAGCTCCTTGGCCTTTTGGCAGCATGGCTCAACCTGCCACTACAGAGGCATACATCTCAACATTGAAAGAGCAGTAACGGTGTTGGAGATGTCTGCTGAAATAAATCTCAACATGAGAGAGGTGAACACCTCTGCAGCAGCGGACAACCAGTTTAGCTTATGCAGAGGCGCTTTTAAGAGAGAGGTGAGGATCAATGCAATCATAGAATAATTACGAATTATGCGTCTATAGAAATGAGCAAACCCAAGAAAAGTTTGGAGCTCATGGACAGATATGGGTCATGGCCAGTCTTACTCTCATGTCTGCTTCTTACTCTCACCTACTGGCTGGTGATACTGGCACTTTTCACTTTGACATAAAGACTGTTCTCCGAGGGCACCTCAAAACCACTCGTACCTGGGAAACTTCTATGCTCACAAATTTGTTTAACATATTGTGAAATACCTCATTGTTGGAAGACTGAAAGACTGCTGGGGTGTTGGTGAGTTCACTGGACATCACAAGGTTCTCAAAGTGACCATTAGTGGTAGGGAACACTGTTTTCCATTCATGACCTTTCAAAAATGGATGGAATTATGCACATTGCAAAGAACCAGTTTAGCTTAGATCTGAGCTCCTGTCCCCATGCAGCTGGCACCAAAAGCAGGGGGTAGGACAACTTCTTAATTATTTAATTTAGTCCCCATTAATCAATGCATGGCCATAAACCTCCCTCTTTCTTCCACATGAAGAGGACGTCTGCCAATTTCAGCAACATGGAATTACACACACAGTTGTGTCTAAGGACCTTCTGGACATATTCGTCCATTATGGCAGTTTCCTTGATGGAGAGTGGGTAGATTAGAGAACGTGGCAAAATGGCCCTTGGAAGCAGTTAGTTGGTGCAATCCCATGGACACTGCATATGAAGAATGGTGGCAGCATCATTAGGTACTACCTTCAATAGATGTTGAATCACACTGGAACTGGAGATAATGGTCAGCATACTTGAGGGACCAGCCACTGATCCACCTGTTCCTCCAAAAATATTAGATTTGTCCCTCCATTACCATTTAAGTCCTCAAACAATGGGATGTTTGGGGGATTATGAAAAATGGCAGTTCTATATGACATCTACAGTGATCACTCTACATGGACATTATTGACTTTCATGGGTGAGGAAATGGTGCAGGGAGCCAACTGGTGAGCCACCCAAGCCAATAATTTTAAGCGGTGGTCTACATGGTACCATGGTGATAAGCCAAGTCTGTTCATCAGAAATAAAGCTGCTTGCTGGCATCTGTCTGAAACATAGATAGAATTATCATTGCTCCAACAAATTCTGAATACTAATGATCTCAGCTACCACTGTACTAGGAAAAATACTCACAGACAGATTAGGGTATTTTAGGGCAATTTCTCAGTGCATGGTCAAATTCCTTACAATATAAACTTAGTCCTTTCTGGATTTATTGTTCATGCCTGGCAGGAGCCAGGTGTGCACAGTCAATTTCCATGGGTTTGGGAATTTCAGTTACTGAACAGGGAAGCTGTGTAAGTAGATATTAGTAACAGGTGGCAAGTAGATCAACAGGGTAATATGGTGGTCAAAGCTGTCATTCCTACCTAAAGAGGCTTTGAGCCAACATTGAGCCAAGGTTCCAAATGAGCAGTTCTTGCTCTTTCCACTTATGTGCATTATGCTCAGAATGTAAGGGCATAATCAGATGCTTTGTTGTTTCACCTTGATTGAACTTTAGGGTTCTCTGTGCATGAGCAAAAAATAAGCCCAGCAGGCACTGCCTTTATCTCTGCCCCAGTCTTGTCCTGAGCACTATCTGTTAACAGATTAATTTGAAAATGACCAGAGTTCTGCATGATGTAGACACAACATTGGAGGAGGAACCCTCTACAACCCTTAGGGTCACACTAATCCAGTTTGGCCACTGATGATCTGGGGAGACAGTGGGGCAATTTGTCACTTCACCTCCAGTCAACATGAGGTGTTACTGCAAAACAGGGGCTATTTTGGGGGCTATTTTTGGGGGCTATTCCTCTGCAAAGTCCACGATGATATTTTGTAACTCAAATACATCTGGGACAATGAGTCTTGAGAAAGGGGAATCACAAAACCAACAAGGATTCAGACACAAATCACAGAATGAACAACTTGAAATCCAACAAAGCAATAGATGACTAGACCTGATATCTGACTAATTAAACCAAGACTATGGGAAATACCCAGACTTAAACAAGACAGAATAATGGTAACAGGTAAAAAGAGATCAAGAAGCTGGTGGGACAAAAATGTGTGGACAGTCAGAATGTCAGATGCAGACTAATCAGAATGAAACATTTAAATGCAATGCTTACATGAAAGAGGAAACGAGCTTCACATATTGAACCTTAACATCTTTTCAGTCTAACAAATCAGGTACTAATTAAGATGATGAAATAGTAAGTTTGGCTTGTAGACTTGCCCCATCGTACTTCTAAAAAAGAGCATAATGAGCAATGATAATATATATTTCAAGAACATTTGGAAAAGAGAAAAAGGAAAATTTATAAGTTGGATCAGGCATGTCAGGGAACAGTCCATCACTTTTAGCTGAGTAGATGTCAGAATAGCCAGCATGATAATGACCTGAAACACAAATCAACAGCATCAGGGTTAAAGAAGGAAAATATGTGTTATAGAATAGCCAAGTAAGAACTCAGAACGTAGAGCAACTGGGATGTTGAGGCATGACATTAAAAGGGATTTTTGCTTTGGTTGGCACAGCATTCTAATTCCAGTAGCCCAGCACCATGGAGAGCTGTGATCTCTAATTTAATACAATGTTTTTTTCAGTACAAATCATATAATCAACAAAACAATTTGAGTAATAAGTTTAATCTTTGGAAAAAAATCAAGTACATACATTTCAGAATTCATTACTTTTGGTATGTTCCCCGCTTTGCTATAATCACAGCACGCACTCAAGCTGGCATGGACTTCAAAAGTTCAAAATCTGATGGTCCATGTTATCCCAGCATGACTTTACAATATTCCAAAGAGCAGCTTGTGATGTTACTGAATTCTTTTCTTTCTCTGTCTTCAAGTGCCCCCATAAATACTTGATGGAATGTAGATCAGATGACTATAGAGGAATCCATGACAGTCAGTACTCTTTTATCATATTGGGTCTAGAAGTAGTTGCTGCCAAGCTTTGAGATGTGTTTTGGGACATCATGCTGCAGTATCATTCCATCTCCATAAAATACAAATCATCGTTCATACTAGTGGTCTCAAACGTCTGCCCTCAAAGTAGATTCATGTAGCTCAAGTCTGTAGGCCTGAATCCTTTTTCATACTTTCACCCTTTCATCCTTAGCTCATAGTATAATACCTAAATTGAGAAGATACAAATAAATCCTTACTAAAACTTCATGAAGAAAAAAGAAAAAACATGATGCTTGTTGTTCTTCAACCTGTATCCTCTCCAGCGGTTCAAAACTGAGTAAACACATTTGATATGAATGGAAGTGGCTGGGTGTGTGAGTGAGGGTTTGTGTGTTTGGAGGTGTTTCTGTCTTTCTGATTTGGAAGGCCTCTTGTCTCCTGCATGGCTGAGTCATGGTGGGTGAGCATTGACATTTTCATTCTCCCTGGCCCCTGCTTGCCCATCCCTCTATTTTATCCTCTTCAGGCGCCCCAAGTCATGGCAGGAAAATATGAAGGTCCAGACCTGCTGACAGAACCTTGCTCATCAGTTCACTGTCATTTTGGATTTTTTTTAACAGAACTACAACTCCCATGGCTTACACCTGACCCCTTTCTGTTGCATAGGCCTGAGGGAAATGAACTGATGCAGGCAAAGGGAAGTATGCTCTAATGACCATGACAAACAAATCACACATCAAATATATAGATTTCAAAAAGCACAGAGTCCAGTGGGGCTTGAATTCAGCTCTTTCTTACTGAAAGTGTAGTTATTTCAACGTAGGCAGATTTGAGGGTCTTTCACAGCTACATTTATAAATAGCTATGTCACCGAATAAAAAATATACAGTATATTCAAATGGAAAGTGAGCCGTGAATGTGAATGCAGGTGACTGGTCTTCAAATTATTCATATTATGCGACAAGTTTTGATAGTGCCATTACCTGTAGGTGTAAAGAGCTTTTTGCTTAGACATATGAGCGTATATACTGTACACAGATGCTGGCAGTGATATGCCAATACATGCACCATGTTGGTACAAACCAGACTGGCATGTAACCAAATACAAGCAACGGTTTTCTGGATAAAAATCACTATATTGTTTATTTTTCTCAAATGCTGTCAAAGAGTCATTTTTATATTCAAGGGTTTATGATTACAGAGACTACAAAAAAAGTTTTGTCTCCAGTTACTTTGAATCTTGATAGTTATGGTTGCTGCCAGATGCTGAAGAAAGGAGTGTATATCAGCGTTAGGCTTATATGAACTGAATTATGGAGTTGTGTAAAAACTGTCATTAGAAATTGTAAAAACTCATGGATCTGCCTTAATTTCCTGGATTAATGCTTGTGCTGACGTTATGGGGATTTTGTGATGTTGCTCGATTCTTGGATTTTCTTGTCTTCAAGTGCCCCATAAATGCTTGATAGGGTTTAGATCAGGTGACTGTGGAGAAAAGTCCATGACATTCTGGACTCCAAAATCTTTGGTCTTCAAGCTGCAAAGTTTTGAGGTTTCTTTTGGGTTATTTGTATTGAAAAACAGTGTATTAAATTGAAGGAAAATGCAAAATAGACTCCGATCAGACTTGCAGTATGATCCCCATCAGAACATTGCATGCCCATTCCACAGGTTTACCTTCTTTACACAGAGCATCCTGGTACCATCATATCTCCAGCAAACAGTGCACATGTCCCCCATCATCCACATTCTTCATTTAACCAGTATTAAACAATCCTGTAACTTGTGCCTCAGTAGCCCTAGATGGGATATATTTGTTGCCCTACCCCTCTTATCAAAGTTGCTCAGGTCTTTATGCTTGGCCATTTCTTCACTTACTAAAAGAACCAGCTGTTTGTTACTAAAAGAACAGCCTAGCATATCTCAGACGTTGACATGCACAGTTAAAACAAGATAATCAACTTTACTGTGTTCAAACATTTACATTTACATTGACAGCATTTAGCAGACGCCCTTATCCAGAGCGACTTACAGTTGGTACAATCTTACAATCCAAGCAATTGTGGGTTAAGGGTCTTGCTCAAGGACCCAACAGTGGCAGCTTGGCAGAGGTGGGATTTGAACCCTGGACCTTCTGGTCCATAGTCCAGTACCTTAACCGCTAGGCTACCACAGTCCCAAACTAAAGATCCATGATACAAGACTCAGAAAGTCCTACCTCTGGTGAGGTGAGCTCTGTGTAGAGTTGCTTTCCCTTAATGGCACCATTGTGAAGTCCAGGTGATTACAGACACCATAAAGTCCAGTTGTGGGTCTCCTGACACCAGAGTTCAAGCCCACCAAAATAAGAGTTATTCTTTTTTCACTCAGAGATGTATTGATATAATTGATTGACATCGATTATAATTGCTTCCAGTAGTTTTCTGCAAATGAGGTTATCTTTCTAACCTTGAAGGCATCAGAAATTAGACATACAGTAGTCTGTATTTTAACAGGCTGAACAAGAGACGGTGTTAGAGAAAGGCAAAACATGTACAAATTTTTTCCAAGATTTTCAAGATTTCCTTCAGATTTCAAAGCACATGTATTAAACGGAAACAGAAACCAGAAAATGTATTCTTCACATGACTCAAACAGCACTGATTTAGACATTCTAGCTCCTGAGGTAGCACAGCTCACCTGCAGGATGCTGTTTAGCAGTGGTGCATTTAAGGCACTCATAAAAGAGTTGGTAATGCCATGGCCTTAGGTTCTCTTTCTTGCAGTCACAGTGTCCCATCACTTTCTTTCATAGTAAAGTGCGAGGCTCACCCGTTGCAGTTGTAGATTCACATGTCAGCAGCAGGGAATACTGCATTGCAGCTGCATTTATTACTTATTGATCATGGCAAAGGAGCAAGGAACTGTCAACACCCAGCTTATAAGCTCAGAAGAAAAATATGATTCCATAAATAGGATTAACATGCTAGGCTTCAGAGATTATTGATCTGAGCTTTCTGATGATAGATAATTTGGTTTAACTCCAGCTGGAGAATATTACAGCACTTTCCAACCTAATCTCTGCCTGCACTATCTGTAGATTACCACAGACATTTCCCTGTGACACACATAAAGAAAAACACAGAAAGAAAAACTTCTGACTCACATATATTTTAAGTTTAAGGGCATCCCAAAACATCTCATCTTTTTGGAAAGAGAATGAAACTAAAACATCACGAAAACAATTGCAGCTGCTTATTGTTGCCTAAATTATTGTGGTATCCATAAACACTGGTATCACAAATTCTGAAAACTAGAAACAGATTGGTGGCAAAGTAAAGATGAAAATTGAATAAGTGATAGCAAACTTTTGATTTACTTGGTGGATTAACCTTGGACAAAATGCTGTATATAGATGAACTAAATTAAAGAGAAAACACCTGAGAAGACATTGAGATAAATGACATAAAATGCTGTTTTTACATTTTGTTTCATTTAGTTCTCATTATAATCTGTAATCTTTAACATGTCTACACACACTGACCTGATCCTACACACTGCACATGCACTACTTAGGGTTTAAAATGATATTCAGACATAAATTTACATCATATTTAACTCAACAAGCAAACTGAAAAGTACTGGAGTAAAAGTACTGCTTTTTCTTTATCAATTTACTCTAAGTAGTCAAGTCAAGTCAGATTTATTTATATAGCGCTTTTTCATTGTCTCAAAGCAACTTTACAAGTTTAGATTATCTCCTAATAACTACGTCCAATCCCAAATTGAGCAAGCCTAGGGCGACAGTGGCAAGGAAAAACTCCCTAGTTCTAGGAAGAAACCTTGGGAGGACCAAGACTCAAAAAGGGACCCAACCTCCTTGGGCGGCGTAGATGATAAATCTAAGAGCGAACTAAAGTCAAATCAAGTAATTTACTATTTACACTATTTACACAAATAGTATCTCAAATTAAAATAACTAAATTAAAATTAAAATAATTTGAAGTAAGTGCATGTAATGAATTAAATGTAGTGCATCACTACCCGTCTCTGTACACAACAATCTCTAGAGCTTATTTGGAATGGAACAAATAAGTAAAAGCAACAACAGGAAGGCAGTTCAGAGAGGTTGATGGAGAATGGCCAGATTGAAGACTGAATAACAATTGAAGATTGGAATAAATATAGCCTGATCTGATAAATCTGGATTTCTATTGAGGCACACAGATATAAGGTCAGGATTTGTCAAATGTCCAGGATGGTGGAGGTGGTGTAACAGTGTGGTCAATGTTTTCTTGGCACACTTTGGGCCCATTAATGCCAATCAACATCTCTTAAAAGCCACAGCATATTTGAGTATTTGAGGGTGGGACTGTAGCCTAGCGGGTAAGGTACTGGACTATGGACCAGAAGGTCCAGGGTTCAAATTCCACCTCTGCCAAGCTGCCACTGTTGGGTCCTTGAGCAAGGCTCTTAACCCACAATTGCTTGGACTGTAAGACTGTATCAATTGTAAGTCGCTCTGGATAAGGGTGTCTGCTAAATGCTGTAAATGAGTATTGAGTATTGTTGCTGACCATGTGCATCCCTTCATGCCCACAATTTATCAATCTGCAGTACGATAATGTGCCATATCACAAAGCAAAGTCTCAAACTGGTTTCATGAACATAAGTTCTTCAGATCTGAATCAAACAGAACACCTTTGGGATGTGGTAGAACAGGAGATTCGGAGTATGAAAGTGCACCTGAAAAATCTGCAGGGATTGTATGATGCCACCATGGAGCAGAATCCCAAAGGAATGTTTCCAGCACCTTGCTGAATCCACGAGACAAAGAATTAAAGCTGTTTTGAGAGTGAAGTGAGGTCTTATTTGAATAGGGCTCGTATATTATAGTATTATTTAACCCATTCTTCCAAATTAGTTAAAAGTTCAATCCTATAGAACTTAGTCTTGATCTATATAAACTATATACTATACTATATAAACCCAAGACAGTGAACTGTCAACTGAACTTGACAGTAAAAAGCTAAATATACATTATACAAAACCATAATTTATAGGGTATTTCCATTCGGAGATGGCTGTCCATAAAACCTAAGCCCTAAAGTTTAACTTTTGAAAAACAAAATGTAAAAATGTTTCTTAAAATACCTTTTTAATTTCTTTAAACTGGAGTTAAAAGATGTAGATTGCTCATGAATTTATTTTTTAAATTAAAAAATAAACTTGATTGCACCACATGGTTGGAATCTGTGTGTATCATTAAGAATTGTAACTACCAACAACATTGCAATTAAAATTTTTTATGAGTTTGCTAGCCATGTAGTTGCTAGCTTTTTGAGTTATGCTCAAAATTAGCTAACGTTTTAGCAAAGTTTTTGAATATAAACATTTCAGTATAAAATTTAGTATAAAAACTTTATAATTACAGTATCAAACTATAATATGAAAACTGATTTTTTTTTTACTAGTTTTGTGAATGTTAGACGTGCTACAATCTACACATGAACAAAGATTTTGGAGAAAACAACTATGCAAATTTTTTAAGTTTTTTAAATTTTTTAAGAACTCTGACTTTGAACCATCTCTGTAGAATAGTCCCTATAACAGCTTTGTTCTTCTGATTTTTTTCTAAACATGCCCCTGTAACTCTTATCCCTTTAAGTGTTGGAGCAGATTGTAAGTTCACATTCTTTATTGTTCTTTATTGTTTACTTTTTCATTGTGCACAAACTGTAAAATAGACTTAAAATGATACCGTGAGTGAAATATAATCTTCAGAAACCAATGGATCAATGAATTCCATGAAGTCCCATGAGTTTTAACCTTTTCTCTAAGAGACACAGAGACCTCTATGAATTGGACTGATAATATATGTGGACAGGTTTCCCCAACGAGGAAGTTACAGTAAAATATTAACTGTCGTTTTAAATCATTCAGCTTGCAATCTACCTTAGAACTAGAAACTCATCTGAGAAACATCAGCTCAGCTCAGCATATCAACACACCGGCAGCCCTTAATCTACCAAATTAACATGCTTTCCACTTCTCTGCCCTCTCCCTTTTTTTAGAAACATAGTTCAGCTCTCAGGTGACATTAGTGTTTTATATCATCCTACTCCTGTGCCTCTCTGATGTTGTTGTTCTTATTATGTGCCTCATCGGCCTACTGCCACTGGGGGTTGCTGGCTTAGGGCTGCACACTTATGCTGCACATTCACATTAGATCTCATCACAATCTTATGCCAACCAGAATGCTTGTTTAACTCGTCTGAGGGCTCACCAGGGATGCACAGAGGCATAACGCTGCCCTAGCAGTCAAACAGTATAAAACGCATTATGTTAGCATACATTTTCTGACATTTTTTTTCTAAAATGCAGCATTTTTAATTATTTCCAGTATTTTAATTAATTCCAGTAATGCTTTGCTGACTTTATTTGTTTTGGGGAGAAATAAAAGCCAGTATTAGTTTTGGAAGCTGATGTTGATTTAGTTTTAGTCTTTTTAGGCTTTTGACTTTAATCACATTTTAGTCACATTATAGTCACATTTAATTATTGTTAGTTTAAGTTTTGTTTTACTCAACGAAAACTAAAAACATTATAGTCTAGTTTCAGTCGATTGAATTTCAAGAATATTTAGCCTGATTTTAGTCATGCATAAAGGTTTTACTATTTCAGAGGTATTATGTATTACTAACTTTAATAAACAATAGCTTAAAATCTTAATAACATGTTACCATCCAAAATTCGTATGTGAGCCTTTGCTTTCAGTATCTGGAGTGACCCCCCTGTGCAGCAATAACTGTAACTAAACGTTTCCTGTAGCTGTTGATCAGTCCTGCACACCGGCTTGGAGGAATTTTAGCCCATTGCTCCGCACAGAACAGCTTCAGCTCTGGGATGTTGGTGGGTTTCCTCACATTAGCTGCTCGCTTCAGGTCCTTCCACAACATTTCCATTGGATTAAGGTCAGGACTTTGACTTGGCCATTCCAAAACATGAACTTTATTCTTCTGTAACCATTCTTTGGTAGAACGGCTTGTGTGCTTAGGGTCGTTGTCTTGCTGCATGACCCACCTTCTCTTGGGATTCAGTTCATGGACAGATGTCCTGATATTTTCCTTTAGAATTCTCTGATATAATTCAGAATTCAATGATGGCAAGCCATCCTGGCCCAGATGCAGCAAAACAGTCCCAAACCATGATACTACCACCACCATGTTTCACAGATGGGATAAGGTTCTTATGCTGGAATGCAGTGTTTTCCTTTCTCCAAACATAACACTTTTCTGATGTTGTACTCATGAACATTAACATTAGCCAATGTGAGAGAGGCCTTCAGTTGCTTAGAAGTTACCCTGGGGTCCTTTGTGACCTCACCAACTATTACACGCCTTACTCTTGGAGTGATCTTTGTTGGTCGGCCACTCCTGGGGAGGGTAACAATGGTCTTGAAGTTCCTCCATTTGTACACAATCTGTCTGACTGTGGATTGGTGGAGTCCAAAGTCTTTAGAGATGGTTTTGGAAATGAAGGGCTTTTGTAAATTCCAATATTTGTTCAATCCATATGTAGTTTGTAGTAGAATTTGTGGGTTTGTAGTTCTTTTCAAATTGAGAAAATTTTCTATTTCAAAAACTATATTGTAGAACATAAAACACACTCAAAAACAAAAAAGTTGGTAAGTTGGTAAGATGTATTCAATATATATCATTATTCAATTGATTAATAATGTTGATTAATAATGTTTTAGAGCTTATGTATCCTGATATATGACTCTCAGTATTTAATGTATGTCCAAAGACACAGACATGGTACACACACATCTGCATCTGTACTGTACAGGACTCTGCAGGAGCTGCTGAAGCAACCAGGTGGGGATGTGAGCCCTGTAGATGGGACTATTAGCACCGTCTCCCCCGTCGGAGCCAACGGAATCTCAGTTAGGATGCTACGCAGCCGAAGCGGTAGGAGACACCGACTATTTTTCACTCTTTCTCCCTCATTTAATCATATATATTCTGCACCAGTTCTGCATCAATCACATTATATCAGGTTTTACACGATACTGATTTCCATATCCTGACAATAACAGTCTCTTAATGACAAAACCAAGGTATACGTCATATCAGATGTGATAGCAGAACACATTAAGACAATTTGTGTCAGAGCTTCATGTGTGTGAACTGTATCATATCCTTTAACAATACACATTTTAATGTCATAAATTTGTCAATAGATTAAATTGGAAAACATGTTAAATCAGTCAGATCTAACACCAGTCCAGCGGTTTAGGGCAGTATTGGCCCAGATGATGACACTAAATGTGAAGTTTTTAAACTAAATTTACAACAGAAATTTGGCTAAAGGGCAGCACGGTTAACACTGTCCTCTCAACTACAGAGATTAGGGTTCGACTTCTGGCCTGGCCGCTGCCTGTGTGGAGTGCTTCTTGTTACTCTAGTTTCTCCAACATTACAAAGACATGTGTTAGGCCAGTCAGTGTCTTGTTCTGCTTACTGTATATACAGTGCATGTAACTTAAATTATGTTCAGTGATTTATCGAGAGATTAAATGGTTACATAGCTGAACGACCACATTTTCCACTGCTATTGCAAAATGACCTAGTTGTAACTCTCTGTGCCCCGATGGATGCATCAAATGACAAAAGAGAGATGCTTCAGTGCCTCTGTGTACGTGCTTGTATGCCATGGAGAAGTGACCTTTTCCTGACTAACCATGAGTGCAGTGGTATAGAGCTATGGACAGTGAAGCAGGAGCATAAAATCAGCTATAGAAAATCAAGCTAGAGTCAAAGGGCTCAATTTTACTGCCTGCTGGCTGTGCAATTTCCACCAGCCTCCCTCCAGAAGCCCTTTAGGTCACATAGCACTAAAGCAGACACATGCCAGCTATAAATGTCATTTAAACCCTTCTCTTGAGTTGACAGTTGTGTGTACAGGTGTGTGCTATTTAATGACCATCCGATCAACATGTGTTCACTTGAAAGATGAGACCTTAATTATAACAGTAAATAAAAATGTCTTTAAAGATTGGATGTTGCTGCCATAAACTACTGGTCAAATTAAAAAAGCTTTAGCATGTGTATTTTTTCTGTCATTAATATTATCTATGTTATGCTTTGATGTTTTGTTTACATAATATTTAATTTAATTTATTTTCATGAATATTGATTTACTTTGCATTAACTACTTGTCAAGCTTAGGGCAAGGGAGGACACAGTGCACAGGAAGCGGGGTATATATAGAGGACAGACCAGCAGGTGGCTACAGCCCCACCTGCTGGGTAGGAAGCAGAAAGCAGGGGAAGCTAAACAAGATGGATGCAAGCTGAAGGCATGCATCATCGTTACATAACCCCCTCTAAAGGCGCGGCTCTGAAGCACAAAGGACAGGAAAAAAAGAGAAAGCTAGGAAACAGGACAGACCCACGCTAACCCAAGGGCGCAGAGCAAAACACAGACGAGAACAAAGCAGGGGGCCAGAACAGAGGAGGCAAGGACAGGAGACTCAGGATAACAGGGGACAACACGGGGAAGGAAACAGGCCTAACAGGCCACACCGGAACAGTTCTGGTCCATGGGGTAAAGTTCTCCACAGGCGTCCTAAAGGACCCTGCAAAAACACGGTTCAAGGGTCCAATAGCCCCGGGCCAGAAAGTCCTGTTAGCTGCAGGAACCACTCGAGATACAGGATGAAAACTCGGGGAGAGGGGCGGCTTTGTCCTCCACCAGGGGGGTGCGGTCCATGACCTGGAGTCTGTAGGAGCCCAAGGGGCAGCGTTGACCTGGGCAGGGGTCGCTGTCGTGCAGCTGGCAATCGGGGTCATCGTCTGGCTGCTGACGTGTGCGGGCTCCAGCATCGAGCTAGCAGACGTGGGCTCAGGCGCTGAATTAGCAAGCGCTGGCATCGCCATTGAGGTAGCGGGCGTGGGCTCAGGTGTGTCCTCCGCTTCTGGCAGCGCTTCCTGGCTGCACGGGAGGGTCCATCTTCCGCATTTTGGAGGGTTACAGCCGACAAGTCTCGACTGAGCTGAATTAAAGAGGGCTGGTACTCCCACTTTAAATAGTCCTCAGGATACTCATCCTCAGAGGACTCTGACCACATACTACAGAGGACTGGTGAAACACTCGCTATGTCCTTAATACGGTCTGGCTTTCTGTCACGCTTAGGGCAAGGGAGGACACGGGAGGCGGACGTACATGCAAGTGCTGAAGGTTTATTTACAGTGAACATCTTAAGAAGTACAAACAAACCAAGAATGATCATAAAAACCACAAACATGGAATGACACACAATAAGCTAATGGGTGAACAAACAAAGAGGCTAACAAGGCTAATGCTAACAGGAGGCAAACAAAGGAAATGCTGACAAAGCTAAGAAACAATAACAAGGCTACTCATGAAACAAGGAAGGCTAACACACAGTAACAATGCTAAACATGGAACAAGGAGCAGAAGGCTAAGACAAGACAAAGATAAGGAAAAGACACAAACCAGCAGGGAACGAGGAGCGCAGGAACAAAGAACACTTGGAGACAAGGCAAACCAGGGAGTGAGGTGAAGCCAGACAAAGGAAGTGCACAGGAAGCAAGGTATATATAGAGGACAGACCAGCAGGTGGCTACAGCCCCACCTGCTGGGTAGGAAACAGAAAGCAGGGGGAGCTAAACAAGATCATCGTTACACTACTTGCATAAGTAAGTGTGCTCCGCAAGAACACATTTAGGTGACGAAATTTTCTCTGCCAAGAAGAGATGTGAAATGGACAAGTTTGTATTGATTACCACTACAAGTGCCATGCTGGCTTCACCTACATATACAAAGATGTGCCGAGTCAGTTGACCGCTGTGACTTCTGACTAGTAGCGCGGATTTACCTACCTAAAGGTTTAAAGTGTTTAAAAGGCGATATGCATTGCCTGTTCTGGATGTGAAGTGTTTTTTCAGGTGGACACATTCTCTCTTGGTTTTGTGCAGTCAGCAATGGCTTATTTATTTATGTTTATATTCCATTGTGCATATTTATACTTTGGTTCAACAGTGTGTGACTGATAATGTGTGCTTATAACTGAAGGTCTTGTGTACTTCAGATGGTGTAGGTGGTAGCATTCCACTCGTGTTTTCAATTCTATCACTGATGCTTTTACGTAACATTTGCAAGCAGTTTTCTTGTAAAAAAAAACCTTTATATTTACATTAAAGCAGCATAAAAAGACTATCTGACTATGGTAATGTCCAGTCAATGACTATTTTGATCAGTGACCTGTCTCACAGATCATAATGAGATTGCTAAATGGTCACACACCTGTACTAACAGGTCATCTTGTTCAGAAACCATGTAAAGGGGGATGGGGATGAAGAGAAAAATAAACATGGCATAACATGTACATGATAATAGAATCTTCTTTACTATGCTGACTTTCCAGTTATACTCTAAGTCTCTAAGGTACTGGACTATGGACCAGAAGGTCCAGAGTTCAATCCCACCTCTGCCAAGCTGCCACTGTTGGGTCCTTGAGCAAGGCCCTTAACCCACAACTGCTTGGAATGTAAGACTGTACCAATTGTAAGTCGCTCTGGATAAGGGTGTCTGCTAAATGCTGTAAATGTGTCTTGCCCACTTGCCTGTGTGAAATAGATGTCCCTCATGCATGGCTTTGCTTCTCAGATTTTAGCTTTTTTACTCTTCCCACTTCAAGCTTCCACTTTACATACCGTGCTGTATGATTCCTATTAACACAGAAAAGCACTCATAACCTCTTTCCCTCCTCATCCGTGTATGTAATCGAGGCTGAAAAAGCTACAGCAAATGCTACGAGGAGGATTTGCATATGGTTAAGGCACGGAAGATTTCAGACCATGAGCTGATGTAGGATTTATGTTGAGTCTACGTTCTGCTTAGACACATTATCCTCTCCTCCTCTTGGCAAGGATGTAAATTTGGTTTTCCAGCACTTAGAGGTCTTTAGTGTGACTGTACTATATATCTTCTGCATACTTGCTGGTTTCTCTCAGTAATGGCGTGGAGATTAGATAGCAATTCTGGTGTTGTCATAGGGGGTTTAGAGCCTGCGCAGGAAAATTGACAAGTAACACAGAAATTTAAAAAAAGACTGACATTGCATGACTCAGATTTGGATCTGAGTGGGATAATGATGAGAAACATGGCAATGACATTCTGCCATGCTGCCTCCTGTACAGTATAAATGCTCACATGCCTTTATACAGAAACATGGCCTGGTAAGATGGCGCCCAAATGCTGACTTACCTTCATAATTCAGCTTCTGATCACAGGGTGTTATTAGTTCTTTTTTTGTGTTCAAATCAGTGTTATGTTCTTGGTGTTCCTGGTCTAATGTAGCCAGGACTTTTAAAACCCTTTCTATAGTACGTTAAATACATTTGTTATTGCCACCTGTTGTATTACACCATTCAACCACTTTCAATTTGTACTTCCACTTAATTCCATTAACTTTATATGGCCAGTCAGACCTGAACAATCAGATCACATGTATCACAATATTTGCATGAGCTCTTAATTCCATTCCATTTTCTATGGCTGGTGAGATCTGGAGCAGAACACCAACTTTTGTTATTCTTCAGTGTTTGTTTATTTGTTTAATTTAATGTTGAATCAACATCAATGGCTATTCACGACAGGATGCAAGGTTTACATCGATACTAGTGGAGACACATTCATACTAGGCCAGTTTAGAGGCAACCAATAAACCTACACACATGTCTTTGGAATAAGAAAAGGAAACCAGAGCCCACCAAGAGTAAACCCACGTGGACATGGGAAAGGACACTTGCAAACTCCACACAGGCAGAGTCCCAAAGTTGTTGGGATCAAAACCAGGGATCTCTGGAGCTGTGAGGTGGACCGTGGTCCACATGTTGTTACAAATTTGTACAAATTGACTAAAGTTTTATCAAAGCAGTTAGAGTAGTGCTTTGAAAAATTCTATATTTCTGCATCCATAAATATGACCTAAAAACATCATCAGATTTTCACACAAGTCACAACCAGTTTGTGTGAAGTGTATCACGAACGATAAAGGAGATTTCTGAGGAACCTCAGCAAAAAGAGTGTTGTTTGGATGCTCATCAGGGCTGGACAAGGGTTACAAAACCAGCTCCTAAAGAGTTTTGGGACTCCACCAATCCACAGTCAGACAGATTGTGTACAAATGGAGGAGGAAATTCAAGACCATTGTTTACCCTCCCCCAGGAGTGGTCGCCCAACAAAGATCACTCCAAGAGCAAGGCGTGTAATAGTTAGCGAGGGGTCACAAAGGAACCGCAGGGTAAATCTAAGCAACTGACGGGCCTCTCTCACATTGGCTAATGTTAATGTTCATGAGTCCACCATCAGAAGAACACTGAACAACAATGGTGTGCATGGCAGGGTTGCAAGGAGAAAGCCACTGCTCTCAAAAGAAACTTGCTGCTCGTCTGCAGTTTGCTAAAGATCACGTGGACAAGCCAGAAGGCCATTGGAAGAATGTTTTTTATTGATGGATGAGACCAGAATAGAACTTTTTGGTTCAAAAGAAAAGCGCTATATGTTTGGAGAAAGGAAAAAACACTGCATTCCAGCATAAGAACCTTATCCCATTTATGAAACCATGGTGGTGGTAGTATCATGGTTTGGGCCTGTTTTGCTGCATCTGGGCCAGGACGGCTTGCCAGTCATTGATGGAAGCAATGGATTCTGAATTATATCATCAGAGAATTCTAAAGGAAAAATGTCAGGACATCTGTCCATGAATGATGAATCTCAAGAGAAGGTGGGTCATGCAGCAAGACAACACGACCCTAAGCACACAAGTCGTTCTACCAAAGAAAGGTTAAAGAAGAATAAAGTTAATGTTTTGGAATGGCCAAGTCAAAGTCCTGACCTTAATCCAATGGAAATGGTGTGGAAGGACCCTGAAGCGAGCAGCTAATGTGAGGAGGAACCCACCAACATCCCAGAGTTGAAGCTGTTCTCTGTACGGAGGAATGGGCTAAAATTCCTCCCAAGCCGGTGTGCAGGACTGATCAACAGTTACAGGAAACGTTTAGCTGCAGTTATTGATGCACAGGGGGGTCACACCAGATACTGAAAGCAGAGGTTCACATACTTTTGCCACTCACTAATATGTAATATTGGATCATTTTCCTCAATAAATAAATGACCAAGTATAATATTTTTGTCTCATTTGTTTAACTGGGTTCTCTTGATCTACTTTTAGGACTTGTGTGAAAATCTGATGATGTTTTAGGTCATATTTATGCAGAAATGTAGACAATTCTAAAGGGTTCACAAACTTTCAAGCACCACTGTATCTATAATTTTGTGAATTTATATGCATTGTACAGACAAAGTCATGAAGCCTTCTATCAGTCAGATCACATTATGACAGAGGAAAACACAAAATGATCTGAAATTAAACAGTATGTTTAAACTTACTGTCCTGTAAATTACATAATTGAAAAAGATGGTATATAAATGTGGTATATCTTTAACATTAGGTATTTTGAGTTATTTTTCTAAACATCTGAATATTGTTGAATACAGCATATTGAATACAACAGGATGTGCTCTTCTAGCCTCTGATCTTGTCACACGTGTGTTATTCATCCTCTAACCCTTCATCAGTGCTCACAGGGTGCTGCGTACAGGATCCTGGACATTTCTGGTTGATGGACTATTTGCAGTCAGTGACATTGAGTTGTTTAAAACTCCAGCAGCACTGCTGTGTGCAATCATACCATGCACTCATACCACCACAGCACACACTAACACACCACATCAGTGTCACTGCAGTACTGATGGACTACAGTCTGTAATTGTAGAACTACAAAGTGCAGTGACCATTAAAACTTAAATAAAGAATAAGCAAAATATAAACTGAAAAATACAGAATATCTATGACTTTTGAACAGTACTGTACATTGAGCATATTTTGGGTCTACTTGGTTGTCTGATAGATGCTTGGGAGATGCAGGGGTCTAAGACGCTAGCCCAAAACCCAAGTTCAGGTCCCGGTGGTCCCTTCTAACTTGTTTGGGCATCACATTCGAGCATGACTGGCTGTGTCTGAGAAAGGGGGTAGATCAGGGGATCATTCCATGATACAGCAGCAGCTACCACTGATGGTCCTTTGATGGGCTGGCATCTAGCCCAGCATGTCCTTACACCTGCACCTTCTGTTCTCTGGCCCTGACCAGAAAAATTAGATTATAACATGAAAAAACCAAAGTTTGTCTGACAATAATGACATTGGTAGTATATGAACTGAATGTGATTCAATCTTTTTGTTTTAAGAACCCTCATTGTTTTCTTCTGTTGTGCCCCAGATTCCCTTTTCCACTCAGGTGGAACATTGTTTGTCTTTTCTGTGCTCATCTTCCCCATCCTTTCCCTTTCCTGTCTCTGCCCAGCTGATGAGCTCACTACAGTCTCTTTCTGCTTCATCCTATATCTCCCTCATGTACGATATAAAGGAAGAAACTGAGTGGAATCAAATTGCCTTCAATATTATGTTGGAATACTATTAAATGAAATGTGTACTCAGTCTGGCCTGATGCACTGGCTACTGGTATATCTTTTTAAATCCAACTGAAAAAACACAGAATTGTCATTCATTCATTCATTTTCTTATTCACCCAATCCTAGTCAGGGTTGGGGGAAAGCCGATGCCTAGCCGGCGGCACAGGGCACAAGGCAGGAACAACTCTAGACAGGTCACAATCCACGATAGGGCACTTTGGAAACACCAGTTAACCTAACAGACATGTCTTTGGAGTACCCGGAGTAAACCCATGCAGACACAGGGAGAACATGCAAACTCTACACAGCTGGAGTCTCGGGATCGAACAGAGGATCTCGGAGCTGTGAGCCACCACATGCCACCCCACATAGAATTAGTAAGTTAAACCATACTGAATAAGACACGATAGATCTAGTGCTAGGTCTGCGCATAAACAATAAAGATCGGCTCTACTAGCTAACTGACCTGGCCACTATACTATAAGACCTGTCTGCACATGTGGTATGATGTACTAGTTGTACAAATACACACAAGGTCCAAGCCGCACTTCAGCCACTTCACTTCATCTATTCAGGTACACACATCTTTTCTGCATGGAAGGCTTGTTACAACCTCACAGCAACCGGTTGGAGAGCTTCAGGGCTATGATCATGCACAAAAGCTATTTCTAATGGAAGATGGTGGCATTTTGAGAACAGAGGGCAGAAGTGCACAAATATACCGCAAACCCTTCTGTTTCTTATTAGTGCATCTCTGCTACATACACTCAGTGTCTTACTTAGTTTACATTCAAAGCCTAAAAAGAATGGAAGGACGTTTAGCTTGAAGCTTATAAGTACTTAAAAGCTTTTTAAAAAAAATGAACGTCATGTTTCTTTCCATGTGCATACTATATCGATGCACACACTGACTAATGTCTTTACAATAAAACTGAATGTGAAATGTATTTGATTGTGTGCCCTCTAATACAACATAGTATCATGTCTTTGTTTCTTAGTCCCATTCACAACCCCAAATCAGAAAAAGTTGGGACGGTATGGAAAATGCAAATGAAAAAAAAAAGTATGAAAAATGTATGAACCTGAGATATTTCATGTTTTGTCTGGTTAATAATTTAACAAATTCATTAACAATTTAGGGCTAGTAATGTGAAAAACAAGTAAATAATGATGTGATTTCAAACAGGTAATGCCAACAAGTGATTGTAAACATGACTGGATACAAAATCAGTATCCTTGAAAGGCTGAATCACTGAGGACCAAAGATGGGCAGATGATCTCCATTTTGTCAACAAATGCATGAGAAAATTATTGAAATGCTTAAAACCAATGTTCCTCAAAGGAATATTGGTAGGGCTGTGCATATTTCTCCTTCTACAGTACATAATATCATTAAACAATTCAGGTAATTTGGAGGAGTTTCAGTGCCTAAAGGTCAAGGGCACAAACCTAAACTGACGAGGCATGATCTCTGATCCCTTAGACGGCACTGCATCAACAACCATCAATCATCAACAGCTGCGAGAACCACATGGGCAAGGGATTACTTTAACAAAACCTTTAACAAGCACTACAATATGAACATTGAGGAACATTTGAGGAACATTGTTTTAAAACATGTCAATAATTTTCTTACACATTTGTTGATAAACTGGAGATCCTCTGCCCATCTTTGCTCCTCAAAGACTCTTTGATACTGTTTTTTTGTATCAAATCATGATTATAATCACCTGTTGACATCACCTGTTTGAAATCAAATCATTATTTAGTTGTTTTTACCTCATCACTAGCCCTAAATTGTCCTGTCCCAACTTTTTTGGGATGTGTTGCAGGCCTGAAAGGCAGGACTAAAATAAAAGTCAAAGTACATGTATGAAGCACAGCATATATGCATTTTCCATCCCAACTTTTTTTCTGATTTGGGGATATAACTTATTAAAAGGATCTTAAATGTAAGAAAGCTTAACGTGTATTATCACTTACAGAGGAATTTTTGCTCTATGTGTTGCAAAATCAAAACATGTCCTGTAATGAACACAGTGGTCTGCTTGCGTTTAGTAGCTTAAAAGTACTCTATGTCTGTCCCTGAGAGATTCTGCCTAACAAACCTTTAACAGAAGAATGGACTTTAACACTGCTTAAGAGATTGAAACAAGCTGTTTCTCTACCACCATCAGGAAACAACAGCATAATTCATCCAGCATATGACATGGGTTCACCCTGAATGAAGAGCTGAACATTTTGCTTGGAGTCTGACAAACTGTGCAATGTTTAATGAGACATGACTAATGGGCAATGGAAAACAGACAGGAGAACAGCATCCAATGTTCACTAATTGCATCAGTGTTTCTCTTCATGCTGTCACCCAAATGTGGAAGTAGGCCACTCAGACTGGGGCAGGGCTCTCAGAGTGGCCTGTGCTACATTTCTGTGGTCAATATATAGCATGGCGAGACTAGGTGGGCAAGCACAGCAAAGCAAAGCTCACTCAAAATGCTACTTAATGAAAGTAA
>JAJAGP010001294.1:119455-175153 GCA_025084515.1 Ancistrus triradiatus | reverse complement strand
CTGGCAAACTTTAGACGGGCCTGGACATGTACTGGCTTAAGCAGGGAGACACGCCTGGCACTGCAGGATCTGAGTCCCTCTCGGCGTAGTGTGTTACTGATGGTAGCCTTTGTTACTTTGGTCCCAGCTCTCTGCAGGTCATTCATCAGGTCCCTCCGTGTAGTTCTGGGATTTTTGCTCACCATTCTCATGATCATTTTGACCCCACGGGATGAGATCTTGCGTGGGGCCCCAGATCGAGGGAGATTATCAATGGTCTTGTGTGACTTCCATTTTATTACAATTGCTCCCACAGTTGATTTATTCACACCAACCTGCTTACCTATTGTAGATTCACTCTTCCCAGCTGGGTGCAGGTCTACAATTTTCTTCCTGGTGTGCTTCAACAGCTCTTTGGTCTTGGCCATGGTCGAGTTTGGAGTCTGACTGTTTGAGGCTGTGGACAGGTGTCTTTTATACAGATAACAAGGTCAAACAGGTTCCATTAATACAGGTAACGAGTGGAGGACAGAAGAGCTTCTTAAAGAAGAAGTTACAGGTCTGTGAGAGGCAGAAATCTTGCTTGTTTGTGGGTGATCAAATACTTATTTTCCACCATGATTTACAATTAAATTCTTTAAAAAATCTCATTGTGTCTCTCATAGTTGAAGTGTAGCTATGCTAAAAATTACAGACTTCTCTCATCTTTCTAAGTTGGAGAACTTGCACAATCAGTGGCTTACTAAATACTTTTTTGCCCCACTGTACACACACACACACACACACACACACACACACACACACACACGCACACAGTGGTATCTCGTGGTAATGACGAGTACTGAGCAATTTTTTTGCAGTAATAATGTAAATAGAATTAATTCGTTCCAGACACCCAGAAAATCCACACTGTATAGGGCATTATATACAATAATGGAGTTGTATTGGACAGGGCCCTGATTTTCAAAGGGGATATGTTCCTTTAAATGTATCATGAACTGAGGAGATTAACAAGTGTTTGGTAGAGCGGTCTATACTGTGTCATAGCAGAGATATGGAAAGGATACTATGATAAGTGAATTAATCTTTAAAACACTTACATTTAAGCTACAGTTGGCCAAAATCATTAGCACAAAGATTATTTTATAATATATTGTTGAAAAATCTCATGTAATATAGTGAGTAATGAAGTGCTAGTCAAGTATTTTATTTGCACTAAGAATACAGGACTGTAGATGTAAAAATAAAGAAAAACTCAATAAACACAGCGGAGATCTTCACCGAGCGAGAGCTATTGTGAACCTGAATCACTGAATCATTGTTTAATTCGTGAATCAAGAATTGTGAATCGATTTTTGGCTGAAATGAGTCACGGGGCTCGAATCATACAAGTTTAAGCAAGTGCGCTGTGTATCGAAAAAAAAACAACGAGAGCCGAGACACATTTTTTGGTCAAAATGCGTTGAGATCTGAATTCGACGAGTTCTGAGGTGGTCAAGAACAAGGTAGCACTGTATTATATTCCTTAGCAGATATGTCACACATTAAAGCAGATATGTATGGTCACATAACTTACGATATCAACATTTTTATGACATGAATTTTTATGACATGATTCCTAAAAAGAAATGCCAAAAACAGAACATCAGGAGGAAATAGAGGATTTTTTTGTAGCAAGCTTTTTGTTTACATTTCTCTATATCCATGACAAGAAACAATGTTATTTAAAGGGTGGTTAAAAGCTTAAACTAGTTGAAAGGAAAAGGTTTATGTGGTCATATATATGCTATAAAAGCATTCATTATTAGTCTTGTTAACCATCCTGCTGTGTTCCTGTCAGTTTTTAGTTTCTGTCAAGTGACTGACATAAGGTTTCATGGCTTTGTCCAGACAATGCACAAAATACACACAATTGATAACTGTTTTCACTGACTTTTACGTAATTTGTTTAAATTGGTAACATCTGTGGTGTTCCAGTCAGATTTAACTGTCCATAAAATGAACTGAATTAAAAGGATGTACAGATTTTGTGATAATGGGACCTGGCCAAATTTGGTAATGAACAATAGGTATTGCACATCTATTTTGAACAAAACAGAGGGTTAAAAAACTACATGTTTATGTGTTAAATTCACAGAGCCATCACTTACTTGAACACTTCAGACCCCAAATATCCACCAACTGTGGCATTGTGTCTGACCTGTACCACAAAATGTGGTCACCCTGAACTCTAAGCAAAGTAAACAAGCTAACAGGAACAATAGACTGGGCTAAAAAACAAACACCAAACATGGGACAGACACAGAACAGGCACAAACCAGACCAGTGGGCTGGAAGAAACACAAGTGTAAAGTGAGCAAAATCGTGGAAACACAAACAAATGGCCAGCCTAAGGAAGACGAAAGATTCGTCAAGAAACAATGAATACAAAGGGGAATAAATAGAAACTATATGTTGGCTGCTTTAGACCACCAGCTATGGATACGGAAAAGGGTCAAAAGTGTAGAAAAGCTACACAGGATGATGTGGGATAAAAGTGGCAAAGAAAGCTGCATCATCCTGACAAAGCCAGGATATACAATAATAAAACTGCATCCATTTATTACTGTACAGTGGTGCTTGAAAGTTTGTGAACCCTTTATAATTTCTTATATTCTCTGCATAAATACGACCTAAAACATTCATCCGATTTTCTAATAGTAAATAAACAGAACCCAGTCAAACAAATGAGATTAAAATGTTATACTTGGTCTTTTATTTATTGAGGAAAGTGATCCAATATTACATATTAGTGAGTGGAAAAAGTATGTGAACCTCTAGGATTAGCAGTAATTTGAAGGTGAAATTAGAGTCAGGTGTTTTCAATCAATGGGATGACAGTCAGGTGTGAGTGGGCACCTTATTTTATTTAAAGAACAGGGATCTGTCAACGTCTGCTCTTCACAACACATGTTTGTGAAAGTGTATCATGGCATGATTTCTGAGGACCTCAGAAAAAGAGTTATTGATGCTCATCAGGCTGGAAAAGGTTACAAAACCATCTCTAAAGTGTTTGGACTCCACCAATCCACAGTCAGGCAGATTGTGTACAAATGGAGGAAATTCAAGACCATTGTGACCATCCCCAGGAATGGTCGACCAACAATGATCACTCCAAGAGCAAGGCGTGTAATAATTGGTGAGGTCACAAAGGACCCCAGGGTAACTGCTAAGCAATTCAAAGCCTCTCTCACATTGGCTAATGTTAATGTTCATGAGTCTACCATTAGAAGAACACTGAACAACAATGGTGTGCATGGCAGGGTTGCAAGGAGAAAGCCACTGCTCTCCAAAAAGAACATTGCTGCTCGTCTGCAGTTGACTAAAGATCCACGTGGACAAGCCAGAAGGCTACTGGAAGAATGTTTTGTGGACGGATGAGACCAAAATAATTTTTGGTTTAAAAGAAAAGCATTATGTTTGGAGAAAGGAAAACACTGCATTCCAGCATAAGAACCTTATCCCATCTGTGAAACATGGTGGTGGTAGTATCATGGTTTGGGCCTGTTTTGCTGCATCTGGGCAGGACGGCTTGCCATCATTGATAGAACAATGAATTCTAAATTATATCAGAGAATTCTAAAGGAAAATGTCAGGACATCTGTCCATGAACTGAATCTCAAGAGAAGGTGGGCCACTTTCAAGCACCACTGTACATGTTGATGCTCTTAACTTTTTCAGGCATGCCTTAGTTATAGCTTAATTTGTTAATGGTGAGGTGCCAGAGCTTGCCATGTCCTAACAACAGCAAGGCAACTGGAAGTGTTGGAATGCCTGTCACACTAACAGCCTAGATAGACTTTTACTTGTCTTCATCTACATCTATTCTGTTCCCTGTCATACTTCTAGTTTCTCTACTGTATTACACTGGCAGAATGGAGCTGGGACCAGTTTAGTCTAACGTTTAGTAGTTTTCAGAGATCCTACTAATTTAGACTTTTCAGCCAATCAAAATTAAAAATGAGACACAAGGTCTCCTTATGGTATTCTAAAATGCATGAATAGTTCTATAGTTAATGCCTTCCTGTTTGATATCTTGTGCACTTTAAAGGTTGTAAATTGCATTATTCCATGTTACATGTAGTGTACTACATACTGAGTCGAGAGTCATTTTAGATTCAGCCTTATTCTACTTTATCTTTTGATTATGCGAAGGTGGCTGGACTTAGTCTGGCACAAATTACAGTAATCCCTGGCCCTAGTCCAGTGTTTCTCAATCCTGGTACTTGTGCTCCACCGGTCTGCATGTTTTAGTGTTTTCCTGCTTCCAACACACCTGATCCAACTACTCAAGCCCGTTATTGAGTTAAAGTGGGTATGTTTAAATAGGAGAAGCACTAAAATTGTGCAGAGCGGTGGGGCACCAGGACCAGGATTGAGAAACGCTGCCCTAGTCAGAGAACTAGATCAGAGAACTTTGTGCATGATATTAATAGTACATTAAACAGCAGATTCTCATACTGTATGAAACAAGAGTTTAACAATGAAATGCTGTTATATGATCTATTTTAAATGTTCATTCTTCTTTATCTTATTCCAGAACATTACCACCTGAACAACAGTGCTTTACAAGCATTTAGCCCTACTGCTGGACAACCTCATCGCCAAAGCGACCTCAGTCTTCCTGGTCTATCACACAACAAGTACAACACACTAAAGGCAGTTGGTAAGAAAGCTAACACAGATGAATGTTCAAGTTTGTAATACTAGAAAAGCTTGCCTAAACCATGTCACTGTTTATTCATATTTGAATCATATTTTTTGGATTGTTCTCATGCAATTCAATCATTATTTTCCAATTAACCTACACTCACTGACAAAAAATAAAGCACTCAGATAAAAATGTCAGATTGCTGCAAAACTCGGCATGCAGTAACGTCTCATGATCAGCTATGTAAATGATTACAGTTGTGGTCTGGTTAGACACTGGGTCCTGCCACAAGAGGTCCATGTTTCTCGTTTACGACACCACTGCAAAGAAAGGTGATGGTGACTGGTTGTCAATGGCAGGACACGTCATGGGTACCATAACAACAAATTTCTTTGTGTTGAGTGCCTGAAAATGATCCGGGCAGAGACAGGGGTGTAGTGAAGGTGCCACCTGTGTCTGGATGGTAGACAATGAAACTGTGGGAGCACTCGTGTTGGTCAGTGGATCAAATGATCTTCTCTACTGTTGGTCTGTCTGGCTGTCTGGAGCCTGTTTTCCATGTGTGCGTGCCTTCACAGAATCATTGATCCCAACACCTCCTGACACCTAGGTCAGAAGAGCCTACTTAAAATGACCATCCTGCTTCTCTCAGTCCAATGATGCACCCACTCTCAAAGTCTGGGTAAAATGTCTTTGATTGTGTCATAGAGGCATATCTAGCAGGCAATGATCTCTCATCAAGAGGTACGATACCCAAGAGTAGCCTCTGAAAGCCTTTTTATAGACGCATCTAATGGCAAGAACAAGTGTCTAAACAGACCACACCTCTAATCATTTCCATATCTCCTTGCAACATAACTGCATGCCAGGCTTTGCAGCAATCCAACATTTCTATCTGGGTGCGTCATTTTTTTTTGTCAACAAATGTATTAGTGTTCTTAAAGGGTTTTTTCTTGCTGTTATTTTTATTTTTGACTTTCAGATTTATAGATGACGTTTGTAAGGTCAGCTATTTCCATTCTATTCAGAATTTGAGACTGGGCATCCCAAACCTGGTGCCTAGTGAGTCAATGGCATCTGCAGTCTATTGCAGATGGATGATGCTCATCCACTGTGACAGCCATTATTGAATAAAATATTCACTCTGTCATGAAAAATAAATGCACCAGAACAAATATAACAGATAAACCTGTGCCTCTAATAATTTATCATGACGTCACTTTCTGGCTTACTACTTTGCCATTATGTCATTACAACTACTGTAGACAGCAAATGTGGTAATGTCGAAGTATGAATCAGTTATTATTAGCATAATTGTATGTCATATGCAACGATTGGGCCTCATTTTTGTTCTTAGAAACGCAAATACTTGCAAACTGAAAAAATCTTCAGCTACAGTATGTTAGCAAAAGGATATCCAATCATTTCTATACATATACATAATATACATGAGCATGTGTGTGTGTGTGTGTCTGTGCCCTGTGATGGATTGGCACACTGGCTGCAGATTAGGCCCTTGGTCCCCTGCTTCCCTGAACTGGATTAAATGGGTACAAAAATGAATGACTGAATGATAATCCCAGAACACTGGGTATGATCTAAATGACACACTACCACAATAAATATTAGAGTGGCTACAGACAATCATATAACCCTGTTGATAGAGTCACTTCTCACTTCTCAATCTTACAGCCTAATATCAAAACCCAAACACTGAGTGGCCACGTTATAAGAGAAAACTGCCCTGTCATGGTTGGAGCTTCACTGGATCAGTTCAATGTGGATCCATATTAGAAGGAGAAAATCAAGTGATCTGAGTGACTTAGAATGGGGCATGGTCATCAGGGTCAGTATTTCAAAAACTGCCAACCTTGTGGGGTTTTCTCATGCAATGGTGTCAAGAATATACCAAGATTGGTGTGAGAATCAAGAATCATTCTGACAAACAGGCGGTGCACAGTCAGGCAAGTTGCAGCTCAATACAATGCTCCGACTCGTCATTCCTTAGCATGGAAGGAGGCATAACCGCAGACCAGCTCAGGTGCAAATGCTAAGGAACAGAAAGGCAAGACTGCAGTGAAAAATAACACAAAATTGGATCAGTAACCAGTTGAAACCATTAACTGGCCATATGAAACCAGACTTTTGTTGCACCATGCGGATGGAAGGGTCAGAATTTGGAATAATCAGCATGGATCGATGAATTCTTTCTGTCAGGTGTCAACAGTTCTGCCTGGTGGAGGTGGAGAAATGTTTAGGGAATGTTTTCTTGGTACACCTTAGGTCCTCTGATACCTGTGGATTGGTGTTTGGGCAGTAGGGCCTTCCTAAGCATGGTGACTTACCAAGTTCATTCCTTCTTGGCAGCTGTTTACCATGAGGCAGAAGAACACTTTCAGCAGGACAATGCACCATAACTCAAGGATTGTATAATCATGGACTGATTCAACAAACATGACAGTGAGTTTTTGCAGCTTCCCTGGCCTGGGATGAGGTAGCAAAGGTTATTGTCCTGTCCTGTCTGCATTGGTCAATCGTTCCTGCAGAATGATTCAACACCTAGTGGTGGGAATCTCTAATAAAGTGACCATACAGTGTATCTTTTCATTAGGGTTGAGTATTGAAACCCAGTTCCATTTCAGAACCAGTTCCAAAATTCCAAGAGCCAGCTACCCCTTAAAAAACAGAATTTTGATTCCACTTATTGGTTACTACTAACATGATTTATGCTTCAAACACAAGTCCCCAGTTAGCACCTATCTGCCAGGACCGGTGTGTCATGTAATCATCATGTAGTTTGTTTTGTTATGCTCCACTAGAGCATTTTAGCCAAAGATGGGTTGCTTCAAAAGCTATCAAAAGTTTGGCTCCACTGTGTGACAGAAAACAAAAAGGCAAAATTCAGTGTGTGTGAAAAGTTCATCTGTTGTAAAGGCGGTTGCACCTCCGACATGGCAAACCCTCTAAGGCACCAGCATGATATTGAGCTTCAGCAGTGTACTGTGTTTAACCAACTGTGGTCTCGTAGCACAAATGCTGCATTAGTCAGATCCATAAACAGTGCTAGCACCTCACTAGTATATCCAGTACAGCCAGCCTATGATACCCCTTTCTCAATAGCAATGAAAAGGTTACAATTCATGAGTCACAGAGTTGTAATATTAATAAAAATCATATTGGGCACATTTTTACACTATTTTGGAACTGAACTGTCATTCTCTAAGAAACCAGAATCAATACAGTGGGGCCAAAAAAGTATTTAGTCAGTCACTGATTGTGCAAGTTCTCCTACCTTAGAAAGATGAGAGAGGTCTGTAATTTCATCATAGCTACACTTCAAACTATGAGAGACATAATGAGAAAAAAAAAATTCAGGAAATCAGGTTTTAAAAGAATTTAATGTAAATCATGGTGGAAAATAAGTATTTGGGTCACCCACAAACAAGCAAGATCTCTGGCTCTCACAGACTGTAACTTCTTCTTAAGAAAGCTCTTCTGTCCTCCACTCGTTACCTGTATTAATGGCACCTGTTTGGCCTCGTTATCTGTATAAAAGACACCTGTCCACAGCCTCAAACAGTCAGACTCCAAACTCAACCATGGCCAAGACCAAAGAGCTGTCGAAGGACACCAGGAAGAAAATTGTAGACCTGCAGCAGGCTGGGAAGAGTGAATCTACAGTAGGCAAGCAGGTTGGTGTGAATAAATCAACTGTGGAAGCAATTGTATGAAAATGGAAGACATACAAGACCACTGATAATCTCCCTCGATCTGGGGCTCCATGCAAGATCTCATCCCGTGGGGTCAAAATGATCATGAGAACGGTGAGCAAAAACTCCAAAACTACACGGAGGGACCTGATGAATGACCTGCAGAGAGCTGGGACCAAAGTAACAAAGCTACCATCAGTAATAGACTACGCCGAGAGGGACTCAGATCTAGAATAACAGGCTTGGAAAAATGATCAGTCACTTTAATTACAGTCATCAGTCAGTTGAATACATGTATGTCTACATCAGCTTTGCACACCTAGATTGGGGAATATTTGCTTGCAGAAATATTCCAGTTCAGTCAGATTTGACGAGCAACAACGAACTTAACTCATTAGATAGCTATCCACAGTTAGATCATTCAAACCGCAGAGTGCAAAAAGAAATGTGATAAGTGCTGTAACTGTTTAAAAATCATATCTGGGTATGGACACATCACATCTCTGTGACTCTAAAGGAAGTCCTAATAAGAGACAGTCCAGTTACATGTTCATTGTTAGATCAGGCAGTCCTTTGTGCATACTTTGTAATGCTTTATGACTTGCTTCCCATTAGTGTAAAACAAACAAAAATACTTACACTCTAAAGAGTAGGGACAGAAAGCAAAGCTTCCACGGCATACAGAGAAAGGTAACTCGTGGAATGACATTAATCCTAGTGCTTTCTCTGACAATACCAATCTGACATAACACTACTGTCCCCTCTGCATACGTACTACTACTAAATTCAAGTGTCTCACTCTGGATCTCTTTGTTTCTCTCAGATAGGCCATTATATTCAGACCCAATTGAGGTTGTTTGATGCTTTCAATCCATATACACTCTTCACTCTTTTTATTAGCTACACCTTTTTGTTTATACACACATTGTCCATTTTATCAGTTCTACTAACCAGATAGATGCATATTGTAGTTCTACAGTTACAGACTGTAGTACATCTGTTTCTCTACATAGGTTGTTCGTTTCGTCCCCTTTACTTTCTACTCTAATGGTCAAGACCCCCACTGGACCACCACAGATCAGGTACTATGTGGGTGGATCATTCTCAACACTGCACTGACACTGATGACAATAGTCCACTTACCAAAAATGTCCAGCCAAAAGCATCCTGTAGGCAGCATCCTGTGGACCTTGATGAAGGATTAGAAAATGACTAACACAAACTGTACAACAACAGATCAGCTGCTGTCTCTGACTTTACATCTACAAGGCAGAGCAATATGGTAGTTGTATGTAATAGAATGCAAAGTGAATGAACAGTATTTAAACACTCCAGCAGCACTGCTGTTCCACTCATACCAGAACAGCACACGAACACACCACCACCACATCAGTGTTACTGCAGTTTCTGAGAATGATCCACAACCCAAATAGTACCTGATATGTGGGGGTCCCTTATCATTAGAGAACAGAGGACTAACAAAGTATGTAGAGAAACAGATGGATTACAGTGTGTGATTGTAGAACTAGAACGTGCATCTATATGGTGAGTGGAACTGATCAAATGGATAATGAGTGTAGAAACAAAGAGGTGTACCTAATAAATTGACCGGTGAGTGAAGATACTTTGGTTAATCTGTGGCTTAATAGTGTTGCCAAACTTGACAAAAAAAGTTCTATCTTTATGTTACACCGTTTTTTGAAAAATCTGGCTAAATAAAAGTTCTTGAATTATATCGGTTCTTCTGAATCTTCTGTACCTCTCTTTTCTTTTTCCCTTATAGCCGACACAGCCAGCAGAGGTTACTATAAGAGCTATCCACTCATGGACTTCAATACCAAACACTCGTACCCTTCCAGCCCATCCCAGTGCACCCCAAGGACAAGTCCTATATGCATGAGACCAAGCCCTACATACACCATGCTCTACCTTCCCAAGCTGTCCAGCCACCCCTTTCCATTTCCATCCCTACCAACCTGCTGGAGAGGAGCCGCATCCCAAAGACCACCACTCACCCCCTACTTTTCAGCTCAAGTTTCAGAACGTGTGACTCTGGGACCCGCTCTGTACACCGGCAGACCTCACACCCTGGGCACGCGAGTCGTCGGCAATCCTACGCCAGCAGGAGGCAGTATAGCATAGAGATGCTGCCAGAGCTTTTCTCACAACCCATGACCTATGAAGGATCTTCATCATACCAGTACCCCCCAAAACACAAAACCTATCACACCAACAGCAAGACTGAGGTCACTGTTTGATCCTCTTCAGACATTTCATTGCACTGCTCAGACACACCAGTGATACGCCCTGCTTATCCTCTGAGCTTGCTGGTTTAACATCCAATCCCATAAGGTTCTTCTAGACTCATCTACCCAGTTCATATCTGCTCTCTCCCCTGAAATCACAAAGCATGTGAGAGGTGAGACTACAAGAGAGTTTACCTTGCCTTCGGGAGAGTGTGAAGGGAACATCATCCAGGATGTTTTTGTGTCAGAAATGTTTCCTGGGATGGATTTTTGAAGCTGATACTTGGGGAATATGATCCATGCTATCCCTTGACCTGAGGCAATGTGAGGTTTGTGAGAGTCTGATGGAGAGCTGGGAATTTCTGGAGGCATGTGTTATTTGTAAACTCTATTCATGGGAGATCTCTTTGTTTCCTTGAGTCAGACATCATCATCTTGAATACCAAGGAGTGAAAACATTAAAAAACCTGAACATGGTACCATCAACATGTTCTTTGAGAAAAAGGAACCAATAGTCATTTGGTAGACAAAGAAATGAAAAGTGAAAATAAGTAACTCACTACAATTTTTGCACCCTTTTTTTCTGAAAACAATTTTGACATGCCTATCATGAGCCCATACAAACAGGACCAGCACCTGGGTTCATGCTTAAATCCATCTCTTCTTAGCACCTCCAGACAGGTTGGATGAAGAATTGAAGAGCTTCACTGAGCATCATTCTTCTGTTTTATGCACTTGCACCCGGAAAAACAACTCCAAACAGCAACTACAGAATTTTGCAGAACTAATGATCCAGAGAAAATATCTGGATCTATAATATCTAGCTCAAAGTTGTATGACATTCAAGCTAAGAGATCCTTCCAGAACTTCAAAAAATGCGAATACTATTGAGTCCATTTGTCTTGTCCTCCCTGCAGCTGGAGATGAGAACAATGTCAGCTCCATGAATACGGGCACAACTGGTAAAATGGTAAATATTTGTCTGTCTCACTAGCATTTTGGGGACTTTCCATTGACACAATGATTACTGTAACTAATTAATGCTACACCTAACTCTAACACCAACCTCAACCTTAGTAACCTAAATCAAATCTTTTTTTAAAAGAAAGCTGCCATTTCTGTAAAAAAAAAAAAAAATTAACCACATTTGTGACCTGACAGAATTTTTGTCCCCAATTCTCAAGCCACCCCCAAAGTTCTGGTGTGTACTCTGACAATTGTCCCCAAAAGTGTCCTAGATCAAGTCACACACAAACATACACAGACATTTTAGAGATGCCGATTTAATTTTGGAATGTAGGAGGAAACTAGAGTACCTGGGGGAAACCCAAAAAGACATGGACAGAAAATGCCACACAGACAGCAGCCGGTCCTGGACTTGAACCTGGGTCTCTGGATCTGTGGGGTGACAGCACTAACCTCTGCACCACATAGCTTAAATTTAGATTGAATCTATGAGTAATAAAAGTACAATGCACTTTGGCGGTCCATCAGTCTAAGATGCAAACCCACCACCAAGGGTACTTGGGACAGAGTTCCAGTGGCCAGATCCGGCATCACATGCAGACCTGATTGGCTGTGTCTGAGTAAAAAGAGGCTGGTTAGAAGATGATCCCCTGGACCTGCAACAGCGCCCCCTATCCAGCCCTGCAATGAAGTGGCATCATGTGTGTGCTGTGGGGATAGTTGCCAGAGACCCCACGATCCAGAACAAGAAGAAGCAGAAATGACGAGATGAGATGAGACATTATGACCACTTACAGATTTATTAATGAATAGAGTTGATTATCTCTTTCTGTGCCATACACTCACTGGCCACTTTATTAGGTACACTTTTTCCAACTACTCGTTATCTAATCAGCCAGTTTTATGGCAGCAGCTCAGTGCATTTAGGCGTGTAGACATGGTCAAGACCAGTGGTTCTCAATCTGTGGTACGAGTACCACTGGTGGGTATTTGAAGATGCATGAGGTGGTTCGCCAGATGACCTTGGAAATTGTACTTAGTGATTACTTCATAATTAAGGAATTATTTAATTCCTTAAAAATCTAAAATGTTCACATGCCAATTACATATCAGACTTTTCATAATTTTGTTTCAGTAAAATTCATTTGTGTTTTGTGTTAAACAACCAAACATCTCTTTCACAAATTCACAGATCCTTATTCTAATTGTATGAGATGTTATTAGTAAGCCTTTTGCGTTTGTCCAAAAACAGTAGTTAAAAATGAATATGTATGTGTTTCTGCGATGAGACTCATAGGTGGTCCTTGGAGGTTTTGGCTTGATGATGGGTGGGACTTGGTATAAAACGTTTGAGAACCACTGGTCAAGATGACCTGCTGAAGAAAATCGAGCATCACAATGGGGAAGAACGGTGATCTTTCAGTGACCAGTCAGCCTTCGTAGTTGATGTGTTTGATCTGGGTGAAATGGGCAAACATAAGACTACCGAGGACCAAATCGCTTGTGGGGTGCTCGTGTTCAGCAGTGGTCAAGGAGGGACAAACCACGAACCAGCAACATGGTGTTTGACCCTAATGCTCTTCAATGTCCAAGGGCAACAAAGCCTGGACCATTTGGTCTGAACCCAGTGAAGGACACTATGGCACAGGTCGCAACATTTTTTAAGAGTGGTTACAGGAAGAATGTGTCACAACACACAGTGCTTTGTGGGCACAGGCTGGTCAGAGTGCCAACCCCTGTCTGCAATGGGCATACAAGGAAATTAGACCTTGGGATAATGGAACAAAGTTGCCTGATCCGAGGAGTCTTGTTTTTTTGGTCGTTGACTTTTTGACATTACCTGAGCTGGCACATGTGCTCCATTTACCTGGCGAAGTGATGGCACCAGGAAAGAAGACAAGCTGCTGGAGGTAGAAGCTCTTGGTAATGTTCTGATGGGAAACCCTGGATGTGGACGCCAATTTTGCACAAGCCATCTACCTTAACATCATTGTGGACAAGTCGGTCATAGTTTGGCATTGATGTATAAACATTTCATATTTGCGTGAGGAGAATACTTTGTGACATTGTAAGACATTTCTGTACTAATATTTTGTGCTGTAAATAATGTACAGAATTCGGCTAATTATCTTCATTTACAAAGGGCTGTTTGGAAAAATCGGATCTTTTTGTTTGTAAATATTTGTTTTGAAAGGTACAGGGTTTTTACTGTTTTGATGAAACTGACAATGACTGTAAAGTGTGTTGTTTTCAGATTGAAATAATGCCAAACAAAAGCATGATTAGAGTTAGTTGTAGTGCGAAAATTTGGACGCTTGTCTAGGAATGTCGAAAGAAGGGCATTATGCAGTGCAAGCATGTAACTAAATCAATTTTGCTCTTAAAAGGTCAGATCTCTGCTATATCCTCTAGATAGGTCTGCTCGAATACTGCAGACAATTCATAAGTTGTGTGGAAAATGTTAACTCAGAATGATCTCTCTTATAAACAAGCAGCAGCATTAAAATGCTAGCAAGGACATAGAACACTATATGAAAACTCAAGCAGCAAATATTTGTACATTATACAATGTTGTTTTTAGAATAAAGTTTGTCTGTGGACCTGTTTATATAATGATACTGATATACTATGGTTACATGCCAAACCACATACCTCCTAAATAGTAAGCTGGCTGTAAGGATGTTGTTTTTTGACATGCTCATTTGTTTCACACACATCCCACATTTAGTTATTCAGCAGATTCCCTTATCCAGAGCAACGTGACTGATACAATCTCACAATCCAGGCAACTGTGGGTTAAGGGCCTTGCTCAAAGACTCAACACTGACATCTTGGCAGGTTGGATTTGAACCCTGCACCTACTGATCCATAGTCCAGTACCTTAACCCACTTAACCACCACAGTCCCAGGGGGCCAGGACTTGCTAGTCTGCAGTAGCTTCCATATCACGTTCTACATTTGCAGTGGTTTCGTTCCTAAGGCTGCAGTAGGTGCGCTAATCAGGAGACAACAATGCTGCAGAGGTTAGCGCTGTCGCCTCACATCTCCAGAGATTTGGATTCGAGTCCTGTCCTATTTAGACTGTGGTACATTAGTGCTTGAGGTACTGGACTGAAGAGCAGAAATTCCAGGGTTCAAATCCTATCTCTGTCAATCTGCCACTGTTGGGACTTTGAGCCAGGTCCTGAACCCACAATTGCTTGGATTGTAGGATAGTATGAGTTGTAAGGATCAGTCTGTGGGCATCTGCTTCATGACTAAATGTAAATGTCCATGTCTCTGTGTTTCCACCCACATTCTAAAGATGCCAGTTGGAGTCTTAGAAGCCCTGCGATGTACTGCCGCCCTGTCTAGGGTTGGTTCCTGCCTGGGCCTTGTGCTGCCACTAAGGTCCTGGCACCCCGGGAACCTCAGTGAGATCAAAGTGGCTATGGAAAGTGGTAATGAGTTAGTGAATGAGACAAACAACTAACAAGGTTCACAACATGTTTCCCATTCTGAAATTAAACATCTCAACCAGCTTACAAAAGTAAACCAACCAAACTAAACTGAAAGTAGAAGGTAAATCCTGCTTTTTGTTTTATCCCTGCTTTTCCTCTCCTACCTCAGATAAATCTAATCTTGTCTACATGTGACGCCCAACCCGGTTGGAAGGCATCCCTAGACTAGAGCTCAGGTCCCTGGGGTGGTGGGCTTGCATCTTACGCTGCAGTACCACTTGAACGCCCAAAAATGATACGGCCTAATTTAATTCTTTGTTTTAACCCTCATTACTGATGTTGGAAAAGTGGTGGCTCAGCTGTTTAAGGCTCATCAGAAGGTTTGGAGAATACTCTCAATATGACACATTAATAGATTTCCGCTCCCAACAAGTCAGTTAATCAACTTTCTGCCCTGCTGTCCTTAAACAAAGTCCACAGAGAATTGGTTTACCAAGTTTGATTGATAACTTAGCTGGCTTGCACAGAACCTTGACCTCATTTCCATAAGACACCTTGAAAATGCCCTGAAATGCCAAAAGCAAGCCAGGGCTTAATTGTCTAACATCAGAAGCTGACCTCACAGTCATGTTCCAAAATCTGGTGGAGAGCCCTTTCAGAAGAACAAAGGCTGTTGGAGCAGCAGAAGTGGGAATCAAACTCCCATAGTAATAAACTACATGCGTTTTGGATGTCCACTAACTTTTGTCTATATAGTGCAAGTCTGCTAAATACTAAAGGTCTTGAGTTTATTCTCAACCAGAGCATCGTAAGACAATCAAGAAATAATCTGAGAAGACTTTAGCAAGTTTTTCAAGCATTTTAATGAAAACATATAGTATTCCTACTGTTAGCTAGCTATTTATACAAACTGTTATTAACATACTATTAGAGGTCATCTTTAATGTCCCTTCTAAATACATAAGTATGATTCATTTGTCTGACTAAAGTTAAAAAAACATTAGAATATTTTTGTCAATCACCTAAAATAGCGTAATGTCATTTTTATCTCACATTTGTTCAGCCCTACTGTATAGGTCTAATAAAAACAAAACACCTTTCCCAGCTTTCTACTGCTCGAGTGGGGCAACTATTTTAAAATCTTAATACTTGAATATTAATAAAAGATCGCCAATAACAACCAGCTTGTAAAAAACAGAATGTATATTTATTTATCATGCTAGACTTGCTCTCCCTCTGCTGGCCAACTCAAGGTATTGCACCAGAGGAAAAAGGCGTTCTATCTGGCTACCTCATCTGTATGCTAAACGTTCCACGTAAACAATGAAAACGAATGTGATGTTGGGGTTTCTTTTGCTGTTGTGTTAAGGCCCACAATTTCAATTCAAATTCATCCTTTCAGTCCCTTCATCCAAGGCATTTAAAAGCTGTGGCGGCCAGGTATGTGCTGGCTAATCGCGTTGTGTAAAACCCACTAAGCAAGTTGTTTCTTTACGGACATCGTTGTGCTAAAACGGGAAAGCTTCCTCAAACTCGGTGTTTTTTTAGGCCATAGCATCAAGAGTTCCCTTAACTGGGGCCAAGAGAGCCATCTCAGAACTATGTAAAACATGCCCACCTCATTATTCTCACTTCCTGTTCGTCATGCTATGCAGGAGCACACGAGTAGCAAGAACACACTCAAGACAAACCTAACTTCTTTACATTTGTTTATTTTTTTCCTTTTTTAAAAAACAACAATTTGCAAATACTCTGAAATCTGAATCCCGATACCTGACTGTGTCCATCTCATCTATACAGTCAGAGAAGAAAAGGCTTTAGTCAATAATATGTACCTCGAATACAGCAATGCATAAGAGTATGGTGAACCTCACCAAACCCAGTTCCCAGCAGAGTTCGTGTGATTGGAGGTTTACTTTAGACCAGTACACTGGTCTGGATAGAATAAGTGCAATGTTTGGAAGCACTGGCATTTCGAAAGCAATTCCAAAGCCAGCTTTATAGATCAGATGACGACCGTCTCTGCTTAATCTTTCTTCCCATTATGTGCCTCAATTCAGTCAGTGCCAACAAGAAAGGTAGTATGGTGGAGTGACAGCGATCTGGCATGGGGGACTTAACCCACGTAGGTAAACACTTTATTTATTTATTTTCTATAAAATAACTCTTACCGAACCGGACAATTAGAAACTACCAGGATTTAAATACTATTGATTGAGGACCACGGTAGCATGCAGCCTGTTGTGCAAGCTCAAAAAATGAATTATGATGTAGTCAATACAGCTGGTCCAGACATTTTGGCTGGAGATAACGGGTTTGCCATAAGCTAAGCTCAAAAAGGAGGGTGAACAGATCAGCAGAGAGAGGCAAAGAGATCAGCAGAGTTCACTGAAACATCTGTGTGGTTAGGATCATACTCGGTGCTTTAGTAGGCGTCTCAAACAAGCAAATGCTTAAATACCTTACTGCAGTCTACCTGAGCATGAAGAAACTGATTTAGGATATGAAACAGCAGGTACACTGGTGGTGTTTGTGTGGTGGTTATCAAAGCTGTACAAAAGAGAACAGAAAAGGTGCTAGGTTGCGGTGTAACCGTTTAAGCAGTTAAGACCAAAGCTACAAACAAGAGTCCCCAGTGGAGTGGCAGGTCGAACTGTCCAAAAAGTCTGCAGAAGAAAACACTGGGGGGCGTGTGCGAGCCCAGAGGAACCAGAACGGACCCCCCTCCGCTGTTCCCTCCTCCCATGGATAAGTCCAGCCAATCCATGCCATCTAAGGTAGGGTCTTCAAAGTCCAGGCTGGTGGGATGGGGCGAGAAGCTTAGGTCGCTGGTGTCCATTGGGGAAGGGGGGTGATCGAGAATACTGGAAGTGCTCAGCATTTGGTTGTGGAGGTCATCTATCAGGGTCAGCGGGCCGTCGGGATCCACGCCGATCAATGGCGAGCCTGTGGTGCTTTCCAGGAAGTCCTCCAAACGGCCAGTTCCTGAGCAGAGCCGATGATGAGCGTCCGGGGGCTGATGCGAAGGGGCAGGGTCAGTCTGAGGACTGGGGAGTGAGAGCTGAAGCGGGGAGGAGGGTGGTGAGGGCGTGGCAGGGCTGGAGTGCAGCTCTGATAAAGATGGGTCTGGATTGGCCTTGAATCCGGTTGAGATTTCTGGTGCATGTGCAGGAAGAAAAATACACAGTGGGTAAGAAGAGGCATCAAATATTGGTTTGAATTTATAGTCTTAAAATATAGTTAACATCCCAGTCACACACAAAATGGATCAAAAGTCTAAGTGCCACTCAAGAAAATGCTTGTTTTTACTTCAAATTTAATACATTTAAATACATTTTACATTTTTCCAGGTACCAAACATCCGTTTGCTTTAATGACCGAGATCTTAAAATTTATATTTAGTGTGTGTGTGTGTGTGTGTGAACCAGGTATTTATGGGGAACACTGGATATTTCCTGATCTTGTGGGAACAGTTGTTAGTCCTTTTTGTAAACTATAATGCTTGTTTACAAAAACTGCAACTCTTATTTAAAGAAGCAAAAGAGCACAACGTTTTCCTTTTGGTTACTGAGGTTGGGGTTTGGTGTAGCATTACTAAGTTAAAGCAACCATGTCCATGGAAAGTCCCCATAAACATGCCTTCATCATGCCCTGAGATTAACTTTTAAAATTTTTTTACCTTAATTTTATTTCCTATATTACTAATAAGTTGTTACAGCATTTAAAATATCAAGCATTCAAGCCTTTGTGCAGCATGTTTGTTAGCATTAGCACTAGTAGTACTGCTGAACGCTCTCTCCATTCATTTCATCCATATTATTATTATTATTATTCATGCTGTTTCTTGCTGCTCTGGAGTTGAGAGCACCTATGTTGGAGCCAAGGTGTAGAAAAAAGGTTAGGTAAGCTCATTTGGAATCAGAATTACACTCATGGGAGAACTCCTCAAGATGAACCGACTGCAGTTGGACTCGAACACTATATGCACACAAGTATTGGGACACCTACACATTACACCTGCAGGAGCTTTTATGACATTCCATTCTAAATCCATAGGCATTAATATGGAGTTTATTTCCTTCTACAAGATTTTGGCCTGTGTCTGTGGGATCTTTTGTCCATTCTAGAAGAGCTTTTGTGAGGTCAGCACTGATGTTGGATGAGAGGGCCTGGCTCACAATCTCCTTTCTAGTTCATCAGTGGGGTTCAGTTCAGGGCTCTGTGCGGGCCAGTCAGGATCTTCCACACCAGACTTTCCCAACCATGTCTTTATAGACCTTGCTTTGTGCACTGGCCTTCCCTAAACTGTTTGCACAAAGTTTGAAGCATACAATTGTCCAAAACGTGAAGTTTCACTTCACTGGAACTAAGGGGCCTAGGCTAACCCCTGAAAAACAACCCCATAGCATTGTCCCTCCTCCACCGGACTTTACAGTTAGCACAATGCAGTCAGGCAGGGAACGTTCTCCTGGCATTCATCAAATCCAGACTCGTCCGTCAGACTGCCAGATAGAGAAGAAGTGATTCCTCACGCTACAGAACACATTTACACTGCTCCAGGTCCAGTGGTGGTGTGCTTTATACCACTCCCTGGACACTTGCTGTTGTGCTTGGTGATATAAGGCTTGCATGCAGCTGCTCGTGCCATGGAAACCAATGCCATGAAGCTCTCAGTGCACAGATCTGGTGCTGATCTTAATGCCATGGGTGGTTTGCAAATCTGCAGCTACTGAGTCAGCAGAGCGTTGGCAACTCTGCTGCACCTGTGCACCTCAGCACTTGGCGAACCCGTTTTGTAATTTTACATGGTCTGACTTTGTGCCGGAGTTGCTGTGGTTCCTAAGTGCTTCGACTTTTCAATAATCCCACTCACAGTTGATCAGGAATATCTTTAAATTTCAGTTATTTCAGGGATTGCTGCAGTGATGGCATCCTATTGTAGTTCCACACTCAAATTCAGTGAGCTATTAAGAATTTTTTCACAAATATTTATAAAGGCTGACTGCATTGCTAGGTGTTTGATTTTATACACCTGTGACAATTGGTCTGAATGAAATACCTGAATTCAGTGAATAAGAGGCATGTCCCGATACTTTTGTCCATATAGAGTAGCTGAATGATAAACACGTTACTTCCCTCACAACACTCAAATGTTGTGGCATAAAGATTTTCCCTACAGCACTCGCCTCTACTCCTGCTGTGTTAATACTATAAAGTGTTGGGAAGCAGGAGTGGTTGAAGCCTTGGTACGTGAAAACACATCCAACATTTTCTATTCAAATGTATGTTTTCCTCATTGAATTTGACGAATGTTTAAAATTTACATTTTATACTGACAGCCCCACTGGTGAGTCTCTGAGAGGTTTTATAAGAGAGCATTCTTGGTCTTTCACATCTGGTTGACAATTCAAAACTGCTTAACGCATTGGACATTCGAAATCGCAAGCAGGACATATTTGTATACGGTGCCTTGCACAAGTATTCTCCACATTTTGTATGGTTGCAACCAGGAATTGAAACCTAACGGGAATTATATGACATGGATGTACAGAAAATATTGTGGGCAACTTTGTATAGTTTGCAAAATCACTCAGACCTAAAAATGACCACTTCATAAGCATTTACCCCATTGATAGGAAAGCTTGACTGTCCTCCATAAAAGCCATTTGGTCATATTACAAAGCACTGTTTATGTAGAACACAACCCTCAGAGTTCAGCATGGTGGTTTCAGAGTTTGAAAGTAAGGTGGACAGTGTGAAATACAGGTAGTCATTGAAGAAAACCTGGTGCAGTCTGCAATTAGACCTGTGACTAAACAAGACAACAACACTAACTGTGCTGCCAAAGCTACACAGGAGCTGTTTAGCTAGAACTTCAGTGTATTAGAGTGGCCAAGCCAAAGCCCAGTCCTCAATCCAACTGAGAATCTGCAGCAAGATTTGCTGTTCATTAATGGTCTCCTTGGAAAATGGCTGATTTCAGGATCCAGATGTGAAAAGCTGATCAATGCATATACAAAAAAGACTTACAGTTGTAATTGTACCTGATGTTGAAACACAATATTGATCTCTTGGTGGCAGTACTTGTGCAATAAACAGTTATCTGTTCATTTTAAAGTTCAAGAAGGATGACTACCTATGCAAGGTACTGTACGTTTGTATAGCCTTTTTCTGCTTGTAATTATCTTTATGACCAAATCCTTAGTCATCGGCTTTGATGCACTCACTGATTTTGAGAGCTAGTACAACACCCTGTAAAGTTTAAAGGGTTATATAATTTATTATGAATTATCATGACTAGGATTAAGGCCTTTAAAGATCATTGGATTCAGAAACAAAAACAGTACTGAATCATATGTAAAGGTGCCCAAACATTTTATTCAATGGCCCAATTGAAAATAGCCCAAATATGTCAACTATGAGTTTGTTTAAAGCCACAATTATATACATTTTTCTAATTTAGAAAACAACAAAGTATGTCCAGTGACCTGTTTAGAAACATTTGCATTATATAGTAGTTTTTTTATACTGCCTATGATATCATACTCAGTAGAGCTGGAAATCATTCACTTATTCATATTGTTATCCACTTAATCCTGGACAGGGTTGTGTAAGAGTCGGTTCCTTGTCGGCAGCACAGGGTGCAAGGCTGGAACAACCCTAGACAGGGTGCCAATCCATTGTAGGCCACACACACACACACACCTAGCAGAAACACATTTTAAGAGACTTTTCTCACCTCCACTTTTGATGAGGATGTCAAACAAATCATCTATATGGTGATTGCTGGAACCATTCTCCTGTAGGACAAACATATTTCCTTTAACAAGAAAACAAAGCTTTAACAAAAGAAATAAGTGTTTACAGGAACAGAACAGACAAAGCAGATGAACAGAGAGCAAAGAGGAAGTCATACTTTTTGATGGTGAGGGTTACGGGATGCCAGTTTTGGAGATGGAGGGGTAAACAAAGTGTGCCGGTCAAAGCTTGGGCACACTTCTCCCTTTGATAGGGAGATCATGGTAGAACAGAGAGAAAATAAAGAGAGAAGATGGGCTTTCCATCAATATGAATTTGTGGTGGAAACAAAAAGAGGAAGGTAAGCTGAGAGACGAGGTGTTATGAGGTGTTAGGACGAGAAACGAGAGCAGGCTGGATTATAATGCAGTACCTTGAGTGAAGGAGGGGAACTGGACTCAGTGAGAGGGTTGGGCTCTTCATTTAGGAAAAAAGGCTGAAGATTGGGTGGGGCTGAGACTGGCTGGCTCGTCTCCTGAACTACAGGAGTGTGTAAGTGCAGTCCAGTCTTTTGTACCTAGGAGTTCAATTAAAACTCGTCAGACTGCAAAGTTCTTTTTCTAGAAACCTGTTACAAGATGTAAAAACAATGTATGTCCACATACTTTTGAACTGGGTTGTTTGACAGAGCTGGATTGTTGAGTCTGTTGTGATGGATTAACAGGACTGGCCACATCAGGTGCTGACTGACTAGGGAGTTTGACAGGCGTAGACTGCAACCGCTACAACACAATCATTTACACCAATTCATTTAACAGTACGAATACTGCATCCATGTACCCCAATGCATTAACTGTACAGCTTACCTGTAGGGTGATGCGTCCACTGGATTTAGTTTGAGGAGATTCACTGTTCAGGTTCTCAACACTGTTGTTGGTAAGTGCTATGAGGTAATGGTTGCCATTACCATCAGTGACCAGAGTGGGTGCTGGATGAGCTTTGAGAAGATCCAGTGGGAAGGATGTGGTCACCTGGGTGCCAGTTTGTTGGTTGACAAACACTTGGGAGACCTATTAAAAACATGGAAACATAATTCCTTATATTCTACATACTGCATAGCGCTCTTATAGACTATATTCCTTTATATATTTCCTTATTTGCTTTGTTCATTACTCTGCCACTGTAGATTCCATCACATTAACACACCGTCACATGGCACACAAGATTTCAGACTGCATATTCATTCATCCATTCAATCGTTCATGCGTTTCGTATCTGCTTACTCCTGGTCAGGGTTGCAGGAAAGATGTGCAAGGCAGTAAAAACCCTAGACAGGGCACCAATCCCACGAGGTACCAGGTACACCCACACACTCATACACACAATCACACAAAGGGCATTTTAAAAACACAGATTAACTTAACACGCATGTCTTTGGAACGTGGGAGGAAACCAGAGTACCCAGAGTAAACCCACGCACATGTAGATTCTTATAAAAGTACATAAAAAATGAATATTTTGCATATTTTGCAAGAGGTATCGTTCTGGTAATTACAATGATTATGCAGCCCTCTGAGTTGCAGAGACCCGAGATCAAATCCAGGCTTATCTGCTGCCAGTGTGGAGATTGCATGTTCTCCCCATGTCCATGTAGGTTTCCTGCGGGTACTTCGCTTTTCTCCCACATTCCAAAGACATGCATTATGTCAACTGGTGTCTCTAAAGTATCCCAGTGTGTATGTGTGTGTGTGTGTGTGTGCGCCTTAGACTTGTTCCATGTCCATGTCCTTGTGCTTCTAGTTAGGCCCTGAGACCTGTGACCCTGAACTGGATCAAGCTGGGATGAAACTTGATTAATATATTTAATAATAAAGTAGTAATAATAATAATAATAATATAATATATGTTTTAGGATGAAATATGAGCAAGCAAAAATGTGATTAATGTGACTAGATATTTTCACTGTCTGACAGCCTTGCTTCAAAGACCAACATAATGTTATAGTCTATATAGCATTACAAACAATGGCATGTTTGGTTTTAACAAAGATTTTGTATCATGCTAAAAATATACATTTCTTATGTACTTTTGCACACTTCATTCAAATATATTTCCAGAATTTCTCCATCACACAGTTTTCTGTTGTTGTTGTTCCAATATACAGTGGTACCTCAGTTCTCGACTACCTTGGAACTCATCAAATTCGGTTCTTGACGCATTTTGACTAGAAAAATGTGTCTTGGTTCTCGTCGTTTGCTCGGTACTCTGTGCACTTGCTTAAACTTGTACGAGTCGACCGCACGACTCCTTTCTAACTGAAACATGATTCGGTACACATTGATTCAGGTGATTCAGATATCTCCTGCTCATTGAAGATTCCGGGCCACACAGTGGCTAGCCCCTTCACCTCACAAGAAGGAGGTCCTGGGTTCGATCCCAAAGTGGAGCGGCCTTTCTGTGTGGTCTGCATGGGTTTACTCCAGTTTTCTCCCACAGTCCAAAGACATGCATGCTTTGGACATGCAAGTTAATCGATTACGGGGGGTCCTCGACTTAGGACGCAGATCCGTTCCTACGTCGCGTCTTAAACTGATTTTCGGTGCAAGTCGGAACATGCGTACATACTGTACGTAAATAACATACTGTAAGCACTTATCCTATCCTAACACCGAAATTATCAAAAAACGATCCACGTAACCGTGTATTCTTCCGCCGCGCACACCAAACACAAAGTTCGCAGTACGACGTTCACGACGCAAAACCACTTAAGTCGAAACAAGGCTTTATACAGTAAATGGGAGATGCGTCGTAACCAAGAAACGTCGTAACTCGAGACCGTCGTAACCCGAGGACTACCTGTACACTAAATTTGCCCGACCTGAGTGTATATATGACTAGTCTTGGTGTAACCTTGTGTCTGTCACTGAAATTGTCACTTTTACTGATAGCAACATTAAATAAAAAAATTAAATAAACAAACATTGAAGATCTCTGCTATTTTTATCATGTTTTTCTTTATTTCTACATCTACACGTACAGTGTTGCTTGAAAGTTTGTGAACTATTTAGAATTTTCTATATTTCTTCATAAATATGGCCTAAAACCATCAGATTTTCACACCAGTCCTAAAAGTAAATAAAGAAAATATTATACTTGGTCATTTATTTATTGAGGAAAATGATCCAATATTACATATTAGTGAGTGGCAAAAGTATGTGACCCTTTGCTTTCAGTATCTGGTGTGACCCCCCTGTGCAGCAATAACTGCAGCTAAACGTTTCCTGTAGCTGTTGATCAGTCCTGCACACCGGCTTGGAGGAATTTTAGCCCATTCCTCCGTAATTCCGTACAGAACAGCTTCAGCTCTGGGATGTTGGTGGGTTTCCTCACATTAGCTGGCTCACTTCAGGTCCTTCCACAAACATTTCCATTGGATTAAGGTCAGAACTTTGACTTGGCCATTCCAAAACATGAACTTATTTTTCTGTAACCATTCTTTGGTAGAACGACATTGTGTGCTTAGGGTCGTTGTCTTGCTGCCATGGACCCACCTTCTCTTGGGATTCAGTCATGGACCAGATGTCCTGACATTTTCCTTTAGAATTCTCTGATATAATTCAGGATTCATTGTTCCATCAATGATGGCAAGCCGTCCTGCCCAGATGCAGCAAAACAGGCCCAAACCATGATACTACCACCTCCATGTTTCACAGATGGGATAAGGTTTCTTATGCTGGAATGCAGTGTTTTCCTTTCTCCAAACAGAACACGTTTCTTTTAAACCAAAAGTTCTATTTTGGTCTCATCCGTCCACAAAAACATTCCTCCAATAGCCTTCTGGTTTGTCCACGTGATCTTTAGCAAACTGCAGACGAGCAGCAATGTTCTTTTTGGAGAGCAGTGGCTTTCTCCTTGCAACCCTTCCATGCACACCATGGTTGTTCAGTGTTCTTCTGATGGTGGACTCAGAACATTTAACATTAGCCAATGTGAGAGAGGCCTTCAGTTGCTTAGAAGTTACCCTGGGGTCCTTTGTGACCTCAGCTATTACACACCTTGCTCAGAGTGATCTCTTGTTGGTCGACCACTCCTGGGGAGGGTAACAATGGTCTTGAATTTCCTCCATTTGTACACAATCCGTCTGACACTGGATTGGTGGAGTCCAAACTAGTCTTTAGAGATGGTTTTGTAACCATTTCCAGCCTGATGATCACCAAACAACTCTTTTTCTGAGATCCTCAGGAATCTCCTTTGTTCATGCCATGATACACTTCCACAAGCATGTGTTTGTGAAGAGCAGACTTTAATAGATCCCTGTTCTTTAAATAAAACAGGGTGGCCACTCACACCTGATTGGCATCCCATTGATTGAAAAAACACATGACTCTAATTTCACCTTAAAACTTAAACTGCTAATCCTAGAGGTTCACATACTTTTGCCACTCACTAATATGTAATATTGGATCATTTTCCTCAATAAATAAATGACCCAAGAATATAATATGTTTGTCTCATTTGTTTAAACTGGGGTTCTCTTTATCTACTTTAGGACTTGTGTGAAAATCTGACGATAATTTTGGTCATATTTATGCAGGAATATAGAAAATTCTCAAGGGTTCACAAACTTTCAAGCACCCTGTACATCTAGTGTATTCTACATGAGTTCTAAAAGGGGCTGTAAATGACTGCTAACTGAAAGGGAAATAGGAACATAGGGGATTTGGGGGAACACTAAAAACATAAGAAATCAGGGAGACAAATTCAATCCGCACCTACTTCCTGTACGAGCAAATACAGCTCCATTATCCATATAAATGCCTTATACAGGGTGGATATTCTGGGGGTCTGGAACGGATTCATTCAATTTACATTATTCCTTGTAGGAAAAAATTTGCTCAGTACTCGTTTTCACTTCTTGACAAGCCTTTCAGAATGAAGGTACCACTGTACTGGCCTACCATTATGTATAATATATATCACATATGCCTGTCTCCACATCATTTGAAATAGAATGTTTAACAAATACAACTATTTTGTTTGTGAAGGGCAACAGCTTTGTTTTGGAAGCAGAAACTAAATAAATGAATCACCAAAGCCCTGCATAAAGCCCTTGCAAGCAGGGTTCTTTCTGCTACATCTGTTGTGAGTTGACGTTCAAATCTTAAAAATATTTTCTCACCCTTACTGAAGTTGAAAAATTAACACTTTCAATAGGAAATTTACTTCAATGAAGCAAAAATAATTTCAGTGCAATGGGATGATTCCACATGATTCAAAAATATTGGAATCACACAAAACCGGTTTCTGTGACAACAGATTTTGTAGCCTAACTACATTTGGCATCAGGAAGCCTAAAAGGATTAAGAGAATTTGCAAAGCTTTATTGGGAAATCACAGATTAGAAAAATACTGTTGTTGTAATAGACCTGCTGCTTTTGTCCTAGAGTGCAATAGGAGTCTAAAAATGGCCACCAAACACTTTTGGTAAGATTCTGAAATGTAGTATATGCTCAAGGAATTGAAGAACTTCATTATTTAATTATCAGTTTGACGTTTACATCATCTTCTGTGAGATTATTTCCTTATATAAACCCGGAGCTTTCCCTTTATCTGATTACCCTAGCGCATGTGAACTCGTTGATCAGATTATTAACAAAATCTGATTTACTGCAGTTATCGGATTATTAAGTGCATTCAATCGTACTTGGTGAAAGATTCAATCAGGGACCAAGAAACGTGGAGCCACTATGCTGCCAGACACTGAAGTGGGATATATACAGTGAGGAAAAGAAGTATTTGATACACTGCCGATTTTACAGGTTTTCCCACCTACAAAGAATGTAGACATGTGTAATTTTTATCATAGGTACACTTCAACTGTGAGAGGCGGAATCTAAAATAAATCCAGATAATCACATGGTATGATTTTTAAGTAATTCATTTGCATTTTATTGCATGAAATAAGTATTTAATCACCCACCAACCAGCAGGATTTCTGGCTCTCACAGACCTGTTAGGTTTTCTTTAAGAAGCCCTCCTATTCTGCACTCATTACCTGTATTAATTGCACCTGTTTGAACTCCTGTATAAAAGACACCTGTCCACACACTCAATCACACTCCAACCTCTCCACCATGGCCAAGACCAAAGAGCTGTCTAAGGACACCAGGGACAAAACCGTAGACCTGCACAAGGTTGGGATGGGCTACAGGACGAAGGCAAGCAGGTTGGTGAGAAGGCGACAACTGTTGGTGCAATTATTAGAAAATGAAAGAAACACAAGATGACTGTCAATCTTCCTCGGTCTGGGGCTCCAGCAAGATCTCACCTCATGGTGTAAGGATGATTCTGAGAAAGGTCAGGAATCAGCCCAGAGCTACACGGGAGGAACGTGGTCAATGACCTGAAGAGATCTGGGACCACAGTCTCAAAGATTACCCTTAGTAACACACTACGCCATCATGGATTAAAATCCTGCAGGGCACATAAGGTCCTCCTGCTCACGCCAGCACATGTCCAGGCCCGTTTGAAGTTCACCAATGACCATCTGGATGATCCAGAGGAGGCAGGGGAGAAGGTCATGTGGTCAGATGAGACCAAAATAGAGCTTTTTGGTATCAACTCCACTCGTAGTGTTTGGAGGAAGGAGGAGGAGTACAACCCCAAAAACCCTGTCCCAACCGTGAAGCATGGGGGTGGAAACATCATGCTTTGGGGGAGCTTTTCTACAAAGGGGACAGGGCGACTGCACCGTATTGAAGGGAGGATGGATGGGGTCATGTATCGTGACATTTTGGACAACAACCTCCTTTCCGCAGTAACAGCATTGAAGATGGGGCGTGGCTGGGGCTTCCAGTATGACAATGACCCGAAACACACAGCCAGGGCAACTAAGGAGTGGCCTAGTCAGTCTCCAGACCTGAACCCAATAGAAAATCTTTGGAGGGAGTTGAAACTCAATGTTGCCCAGCGACAGCCCCGAAACTTGGAAGATCTGGAGAAGATCTGTATGGAGGAGTGGCCAAAATTCAGGTGTGTGCAAACTTGGTCAAGAACTACAGGAAACATCTGAACTCTGTAATTGCAAACAAAGGTTTCTGTGCCAAATATTCAGTTTTTCAGTTGGATCAAACACTTAGTTCATGCAATAAAATGCAAATTGATTATTTAAAAATCATCCAATGTGATTTTCTGGATTTTAATTTTTTTTTTAAGATTCTGTCTCTCACAGTTGAAGTGTACCTACGATAAAAATTACAGACCTCTCCATTCTTTGTAGGTGGGAAAACTTGCAAAATCGGCAGTGTATCAAATACTTATTTTCCCTACTGTAGGTGAAAATCATACACTTGTACGTTTTAGGAGTAAGCTTGTAATAACAGCCTTATTTATAAACAATTGTTATAAACCTGTTATAAAATGTAATTGTGCTCTCACTTAAAAACCATGTCAGATTGAATTCAGCATAAAAAGTACTACAAGGTCCAGCTCTTCTGGTTTACAGGACAAATCGTTTGTTGCCCACTGTTACTATTAATTACGCTTTGTAGTGTTTAATTGCTCACCCAACCTGACTGACCTGTTGTGTCTGTAACGGCCGCTTCTGCTGCTGCTGCTGCTTTTGTGGCCTCTGCTGTTTCTTCTGGCTGGCCTGTAGCTGCTTCTGCTGGCTCTGCTGGATGATGAGCTGTTGTAGTTTCTGTTGCTGCAGTGCCTGTATTTTCGGCTGTTGTGACACCTGATTGGACTGCTCTGATTGGGTTTGCTGCTGCACCTGCAGCCGGTGGATCTGCTGCAGCTTGAGCAGCGTCTGCTGAGAGCACTGTGTTTGTATCTTCCTTTGGGGTCGTGCCTGTGGCTCGACTGAGGTCTCCATGTCCTCTTTGGCCTCCTCCTTCACCTTCACCTTCTCTCCGTTAGCCAGGGCTGCTATTTCTGCCTTGACAGGAACCTCGGTGTTCTCTGCAGCCGTTCCACGCTTGCCTTGCTCGAGCTGTGAACGCAGAGTCTCCACCAGCTGCTGTTTCTGCCTCAGCATGCGGGTCAGCTGCTCGATTTGCTTGTCCTTTTCCTGCAGCATCTGGTCTTTGTCCAACAGGGCTGCTGAGGATGCACGAGTCTCCTGAGGCTGAATAGCTGCAGAAGGGACAGCAGTGGGACGGGACAGGCAGCATGAGGAACGCAGCTGCCCAAGAGGCTCCTCTTTAACTGGGGAGGGGTGCTCTGAGGTGGGGTGCAGGCTTAGCTGAGTAAGAGGTGAGCTCACCTGTTTAGGAACACAAAGGCTCTTAGACCAAACAAACAAAAAGAACTGAAACAAAAACAAACCACTGGTCGTCATTTAAGACTGGTGAACATACCAACACACCATCCCCTCCAAAATTATTGGCACACCTGGTAAAGATGAATAAATAGAGTTTTCACGTAAGCTCACACTGATAAAATAGAAAAAATGCTCGCTTTGACTGAAGGACATTTTGTCTGAGACAAAAATCCCTCATCAAGACGTAATTATTTTGAACAAAACCACAGGTGAGACAATTATTGGCACCCCTACATTAGATACTTTGTACACCCTCCCTTTGCTAATAAAACATCTTCTCTTACAAAATCTTAGTTTGGGGAACACAGAGTAAAGGATTTCACACTATTCGTCTGTACAGAATCTCTCCAGATCCTGGAGGTGCTCTCTTATGCACTCCCCTTTACCACAGGGTTTCGATGAGGTTTAGATCAGGGCACCGAGATGGCCATAGCAGAAACTTGATTTTATGTTCAGTAAGCCACCATGTGTGCTGATCCAGACATATGTTTTGGATCATTGTCCTGTTGGAAGATTTATTTATTTACATTATCCTCTCTTTACCATCTTCTTCACTGTGGGCTGGGGAAGATGAACTTGACTGCTTAACTCATCATCCAGGCAAGTTTGTCACAGTTCCAGTTGATTGGAACTTTTTAATTCTTATCCACACCGTAGCTGGTATTTTGGCCCTTTCCTCCATGCAGATCTCCTCTAGAGCAGTGATGTTTTTGGGGGACAACACGGACTTTCAACTCCCTCCACACATTTTCTATGGGGGTTGAGGTCTGGAGACTGGCTAGCCACTCAGGACCTTTGAAATGCTTTTTACGGAGCCACTCCTTCGTTGCCCAAGCGGTGTGTTTTGGGATCATTGTCATGCTGGAAGACCCAGCCACGTTCCATCTTCAATGCTCTCACTGATGGGAGGAGGTTTTGGCTTAAAATCTCATGATACATGGCCCCCGTTCATTCTTCCCTTAACAACGGATCAGTCGTCCTGTCCCCTCTGCAGAAAAACAGCCCCAAAGCATGATGTTTCCACCCCCATGCTTCACAGAAGGTATGGTGCAACAACTCAGCATTCTTCTTCCTCCAGTTGAGTTTTTTGCCAAAAAAAATTTTCTATTTTGGTTTTCATCTGACCACATGATATTCTCCCAATCCTCTTTCTGGATCATCCATATGCTCTCTGGCAAAACTTCAGTCCCTCTTGGCATAGTGTGTTACTGATGGTAGCCTTTGTCACTTTGGTCCCAGCTCTCTGCAGGTCATTCATCAGGTCCCTCCGTGTAGTTCTGGGATTTTTGCTCACCGTTCTCATGATCATTTTGACCCCACGGGATGAGATCTTGCGTGGAGCCCCAGATCGAGGGAGATTATCAATGGTCTTGTATGTCTTCCTTTTTCTTACAATTGCTCCCACAGTTGATTTATTCACACCAACCTGCTTGCCTATTGTAGATTCACTCTTCCCAGCCTGGTGCAGGTCTACAATTTTCTTCCTGGTGTCCTTCGACAGCTCTTTGGTCTTGGCCATGGTTGAGTTTGGAGTCTGACTGTTTGAGGCTGTGGACAGGTGTCTTATATACAGATAATGAGGTCAAACAGGTGCCATTAATACAGGTAACGAGTGGAGGACAGAGGAACTTCTTAAAGAAGTAGCAGGTCTGTGACAGCCAGAAATCTTGCTTGTTTGTGGGTGACTAAATACTTATTTTCCACCATGATTTACAATTAAATTCTAAAAAAAAGAAAAAAAAAAAAAATTATATATATATATATATATATATATATATATATATATATATATACACACACATATATATACATACACACACACACACACACACACACACACACACACACATATATATGTATACACACATATATACACATACACAAGCTATATCATGAACAACTGTTTGAAGGTTTCAAAATGGCACACTGATCAACTTAAAAAAAGAAAATATAAATGGGGAAAAATGTTTTTCTAGAGGTGCCAATAATTGTGGTTTTGTTACAAACCATAATTTCTTGATAAGTAAATGCCCCCCGCCACCCCCCACCAACGCAAGCACGCACACACACACACACACACATAAATTCACTTCAAACAAAGGTTAGATTTTTCTCATGTTTTTAGCGACTGTTATGTAACCTTGTTACTGATCTTTAACAGGGGTGCTAATAATTGCAGAGGGGACTGTACACCTTTGCATCAAATAAAAAGGTGAACTGAAACATATGATTAAAGGTCACCATAGAACAATAGTAACATTATAAACGACATCTACAAACACTTGGTGAGTGAAAACAAGAACCAACCATTTCTCCAAAAACATCCCCGTTACAGCTCGTTTCATCAGCACTCACTCCGGCCAGCGAGCGGTCAGACGGCGTAGGAGAGACGGGAGGGGAAGAGCTTGTACTGCTGAAGCGCATGAGCTGGGGAGGGGTCACAGTCTGTACTCCGTTGGTCATTGCCAATGAAGAAGTCGATAATTTCCCAGTGGTGTCTTTGGACTGGTGTGTGACAGGAACAGAAGGGGTGAACGGAGCTGCCCCCTCCTGAGGCGAAGCGGGAACCGTTTTCACTGCTCCTGCACCACCGTTCTGTTCCTGGTAGTTCTTCAATCTCTCTATGAGATCATTTTTAGTACCAGACACAGTCAAACCCCTCAGTTTGAGCTCCTGTTTGAGTTCAGCAACCTGGCAGGAGAGGACATCGATAATGTACTAAATACAAAAAATATCAGGTTCTTAAAGCACTGTTAAATGGACTCATTGGAAAGATGGCTTACTTTGAATTCATCCAAGTTCGCTGGCAACACCCCTGGCTTGGCCCCTCCTGCCGCTGCCTGGCTCTGCCGATTGAATCCATTCTGAGTGGTTGGGGCAGCAGAGGATGTGGAAACCGAGCGAGAAGGGGACGGGCCAGAATTGGTGGGGGCTTGTTGCTGCTCAGCAGGAAGCCTGGGAATACATAGATTGTTAAGGTTCTGTGCTGCTACTGAAAAAGTAACAGCGAGGTTTACAGCTGTAATCGATTATTAACGTCAAATATTATACGAGCCACAAAATCCCGAAAAACCCACTTTGGCGGAGCAGGTAGGATGGTGTGATAGTTGTAGTGCTGCTGCTGTTGGCTGATGATTTGGAGCTGGAGGAAGAGCTGCTGTTGGTGGAGGATCTTGGCATAAGAGGAGTCGAGCTGGGGTGGGGGCTCACGGTCATTCTTCTGATCAGGAGGAATGTACTGGTGATACTTGAGCTTCTTCACCTTAGGCTTGTTCTCTTTGGGCTTTTTAGACCGCTGAGCAGGCCGATCGGCACTAGACTTTGACTGGGATTGCTGCTTCGATAGATAGAAAAAAGATCAAATGAGAAATATAGAGAACAAAACTGAACATAGCAGGTCACTGTACGATCATGACTCTCTCACTGACTTTGGCAGATCCAGCAGGAGGGCGGGTACTTGTAACCATTAGCATTCCACTGGTCAGATTCTGTGCTGCAGACGAGTCAGGGCCATTAAGCAAAGGTGGTGCAGCCTGACTGAGGGGCTACAAGATATTTACAAGTCAGTATAGCGTAGGCTTATCTGCATTCTACGCAATGTACAATTAGAACAAGGCAGTATGTATAACTGTGAGCAGCTCGTGGAAATAACACTAAAGTAATGCTTCTAGCACGTCTTCCAACACTTCTATTCATTCACGTCTACTTCAGTGTGTAAACGGAGCCGGAATGTACCTGTGTGGGTGAGGGATTTCTATTATGATTGAGCATATCAGAGGGGGAGTGCAGAGGGGCAATGCCAAGCGGAGAGTCCTGGCTCCCTGGCTGCTCAGGTGACAGGCTATCACTGCTGTCCTCGTCCATTGATGAATTGTCACCCTTAGGAGACCCTGAGACAATGTGAGGGAGAAAATGGAATCTAAGCATGACAGTAACCAGCGTACAACAGGCAGAAGCACAACACTAGAGCAGCTTTCACACCAAACAGTTCTAGTGACCGATTTGGGAGGAACATTCGTTCCAGGGCCTTTTTAGCAATCGTACTGCCAGTAGGAATGCTATGAAGTGACATAAGCTGTGCGAACTTCGCTTAGACCACTCAAAATCGCCCTGTACCTCCTCCATTGCATATAGACTCACTAAAGCCTGGACTTCACTGTCGATCCATTTGTCTGTGAGGTTTTTTCTCTCCATTTTTAACACACAAAAAGGAGGCACAGTTCTAAGAACTATGAAAAAAAGTTGCTCTGGTGTGAAAGTACATTTACAGCATTTAGCAGACGCCCTTATCCAGAGCGACTTACAACTGATACAGTCTTACAATCCAAGCAATTGTGGGTTAAGGGTCTTGCTCAAGGACCCAACAGTGGCAGCTTGGGAGAGGTGGGATTTGAACCCTGGACCTTCTGGTCCATAGTCCAGTACCTTAACCACTAGGCTACCACTGTCTACCAAAGTAGCTTAAGAGACAAACAACACAGAGCCAAGCATGATACTTAACAGTGCTTATCCTACATATTTGGTCACACTAGACATTTGCAGTTCACATTCCTCTGCAAAATGGGCGGGGCCAAGGCAGTCGTCCAATCTGCTGCAGTTAGCATAGCCAAGGCTCGGTACCCAGGTTTCATCTGCTCTGTAAATACACTTGTTGAACTTCCCTAAATTAATTTAGACGCATTAAATTATATCCTATACGAAAACAAAGTGTTTTGTATATTGCGAATTTATTGACTTTCATCGAAATCTCCTTTGCTTGCAAAACCAGTTGCTAACAAACCAGCTAACTCACCAACCACAGACAGTATAAAACTAAATCCAGAAAATACATATGCCAGCTAATCTAAACTCCAGACTGACCATGTGCCAGGCATCTCATATTTATGTGCAATTTATGAATCATGGCCTGTGGTGGCCTAGTGGTTAAGGTACTGGACTATGGACCAGACTATGGCCAAGCTTCCACTGTTGGGTCCTTGAGCAAGGCCCTTAACCCACAATTGCTTGGATTGTAAGATGTAAATGTATCATGTACCATTTACGTTAATATCAGACGGGTACATGTTAAATAAAAGGATTACATAATGCTTGTATAAAGCTTACAAATGGCTACAATTACCATTTCCTCTAATTTGGCTCTACAGTACTACGATACAAAGCCAGCGAATTCAACTCATGTGAAGTTTTGCAGCTATTTGTCCCACAACTCTGAGGTGTGAAATTGCTCCATTTCAATTGCAGAGCTGCTAGAGGAAAACACATGGTTGCCAGGTCCGCCTATATAGAGAGATTTCACTTCTTTGGGGTTTATTTACATAGACCAGGTAGGGGATTCTCTCGGGGGATCTGGCAACCCTGGAATTAAATGCAGCTAAACGGCTATTGAAAACTTTGTGGACACTCTGAAATGCAATACATACTCAAGAAAATGAATAATTTGATTGCTTAATATAAAATTTGAGGTTTACATTGACATCTTTCTGTGAGATTAATTGCAAGGTTGCAAAGTAGAATCCGATTATTGCCTGGGTCATTTAAACCCGGGTGTTTCCCATTATTTGATTACTCAAGTGCACATATACCGTACTCCTTGATCGGATTACTGACAAAATCTGATTTTCTGCAGTATGACTGGCGCCCCCGCACCCTTGTTTCTACACTCACTGTCCATTTCATCACTTCCACTTAATATATAGATGCACTTTGTAGTTCTACAATTACAGACTGTAGTCCATCTGTTTCTCTACATACTTTGTTAGACGTTTTTACTTTGCTACATGATAAAATGAGTTACATGAACAGTTTTGTTTGTTTGTTTGGCACACTGGCTATATTCATGACAGGAACAAGTTTACATCGATACACACGTTTCATCAGTACAAGTCCAATATTGAGAAACAGATGGACTACAGTGTGTAATTGTAGAACTACAAAGTGCAGCTATATTGTAAGTGGAACTGATCAAATGGAGAAACAGAGATGTACCTAATAAAGTGAACAGTGAGTGTATATTCTACTGACCAATCCCATGCAAAGAGCACCCTGGATCATTTATAGAACTGTTTACAGAACTGTTCATGTAACCAAACTTCAATACAAAATCTGTATTTCCATAGCAGGACATTAAAATACACCCTCAACAGGTTTCTGTAATACCTGTAAATGAAAACTGACCTATCAGTGTGGGCACAGGCAGGATGTTCTTATGGATGAGCTCTATAGGGCCGGGTCGGTGAGAAATTTTGTCATTGAGGTCATCAGCCAGACGAGCTCGTTTCAGTTTCAGTTGCTTGGCCTGCAGAGAGGGCTCCACTGAAGTCTCTGTGCATGAGACAGATGGAAACTTCAGGACTTCTGGCATGCAGACAGTATACACCCAGAGAAAACAAAACAGCAAAGCCACACCAATGATGTCATGTTCGAATCCCATAGTGGTTTTATAAAAAACTGAGGAAAAACCTCAAAATCCAATAGTTTGTTTTGGCTCTGCTGCGTCTGTTCCACTTGTTAAAAATAACGTTTTCATTCTTGAAGATAATGGAAATTTAGTAACACTGACGTCATTGCGAGCAAAAACCTAAAGCATAACAATGCGCTCCTTTGCACATTGGCGCACTCAATCTAATTGGAAATAGAAAACGCGACTCATTTCCCTGTATTTATCTATGCCTTCCTGAGTTAGAGGGCACTGTCTGACACTCACCCTCCAGTATGTGCATCCTCACCAGCTCTGACCTCTCTGGCCGACTCCTGATCTTCCTTTTCAAATAATCTTCAGTCTGCACAGGAAACAGCAGAAACCAGCCAAATGTTTGTGGCTTGAATATGGAAACTTTGCAAAAAATTCAAATAAGCATGACGTTAGATGTGAAGGTAAACGCACACAGAACGTGAGGTTACTCACCCGTGCCCTCTCCAGACTTTTCCTCTGCTCGTGAAAAGCAGCAGGACTCTTCAGTGCTGTAGACAGAAAAGAAACTGCTGGGACTCGTAGCTGATATTGAGGAACCCACCGAAAGCAGAAATGTCTAATTGCAGAATGCATTCTATACCAGTTATGAGAAAGAATAGGGAAATTATACCAAAAGGTGACTTGTAGGAGGTAAAACTGTACCTCGGAAAGAAGCACTGCTTGTAGAACAACGGCATCTTTCAATTCTCTACTTTCAGAAGTCAATAGAGGAAGAATTCTGAGAATAGTGGGGTTATTGTAGATAAGCTCCCAGAACCGGAGTTATTACACTAATGTTCAGTTGTGACACCACTATTTAATACACTATGAAATGTTGCCACATCATTGAGGGTTCAAAAACCAGCCAGTGCGTTGTAGTGAGTAATTAGTCTGCATAGTGAAGTGGTAATTTCACTTCTAACTAAAGAAATCTAGTCAGATACAAAGCCTACATTTACATTTTCAGCATTTAGCAGACGCCCTTACCCAGAGCGACTTACATTGGTACAATCTTACAATCCAAGCCATTGTGGGTTAAGGGTCTTGCTCAAGGACCCAACAGTGGCAGCTTGGCAAAGGTGGGATTTGAAGCCTGGACCTTCTGGTCCATAGCCCAGTACCTTACCCACTAGGCTATCACAGTCCCACCTAGCATCAAAAGAAACCCAATCAGAAATGGGATTTCAGATACATGATGGCACAAACTTATATTACAGCTAATATATGATTACTAATGATAATAACACTGGACTGTGGTAGCCTATCGGTTAAAATACTGGACTATGGACCAGAAGGTCCAGTGTTCAAATCCCACCTCTGCCAAGCTGCCACTGTTGGGTCCTTGAGCCCCTTGGGTCCCTTAACCCACAGTTGCTTGGATTGTAAGACTGTACCAATTGTAAGTCGCTCTGGATAAGATGTTGTAAATGTAAATAACAATGAGAGTGTGCCAGTTGGATGTGGTGAAACATCACAGATTGGGTAACAGCTGATGACATTTCCGTAGGGGCAGGGTTGGTTAAAATCCAATTCTGACGCAACAGTGGTAATCACAACTAACTCTGCTAGTTTAACACTGGCGTACAATAATTACTTCAGAAAAATTGTAATTACGGGTGTAGGCAATGCATTCTAAAGCAATTAAGGGGGCGTGCATGAAGCTACCAGCCTAATGCCACAATTTCGTAGTGGGTAACTGCATGCTGTTTTATGGTGGTCTGAATGCATGTCGGTATACTGGTCATCTTTGGCTAACACTGCTGCTACGGAGTTCAGCTATACTTGCTGCAGCAGCACTTCCTCCTTCTCACAAATACACAGACCAGAGAGAAGTGTGAACAGAGTGGCTCTTCTTGCCTGATGAGCAGAAGTGCCAAAATAAGGAAGTGGAAACAGAGGGGGAAGCAGGGCCACCTGATAACATATGCAGTCCCTTTCACAATGACTGCACTGGGCAGACCAATAGCAGGTCCTCCAGTGGCCAAAACAGTCAGAAAACCACAACAATGGCTTTGAAACGGACATGTGCAAGTATAAGGGGTGTATATATATATATATATATATATGGTGCGGCTGTGTTAACCATCCATTTACATACTGAAATGATACTTTAGTATGTTGAAGAAAATGTTCGAATGAAAGCAGTTACCTTCACGGAACATGTACACAGGCATGTAATGCCCAGTGATATGTTCTAACAAAACTAAAATTTAAGTACTCAAAGGATCCATTCCTAGCGATGATAAAAGTGCTAAAGCTGCATTGGGTGATCAAAGCATGGCCCTGAACACTGAAAACTATTCTACTGTTGTAGGCTTTTAGCAATGTAAAGTTACTAAATGTCTTGAGTCATGCAATGTTATGACCAAAGGAAGTATATTCTGAGCACGTACATCTTTGTTTCCTTAGTCCTACAAGTTAGTATAGATCCTCTGGTTAATGTTTACTGAAGGTTTATGAATAAGTCGCATTTAAATTGAATAACAAAAAGCATTTGCACAGCACCACATGCATTGCTATGGACCGTTTTAATACCGTACAGCCCGACAGAGGTTTAAATTCAGCACAATATGCATCACTGTGAATGCTTCATTACTGTCTATTTCCAAAGGACATCCATATATATGGTACAAGTGTCAACACCAGTGAGATGAGGAATGAAACTTACGCGGCATGATTCCTTGGCTGACGAGCTCCTCACGAGTCCTCCTCTGCTGTAACTTGAGCTGGAGGACTGCATGAGGACAGAAGAAGCGTTAGAGAATGTAAACGTTCAACAATCACATCAGCTCAGCTATGCTGTGACTCTCTATTCCACTCTCAATGGCTCCTTCACTTTCAAAGACTACGTTCTCACACATAGTCTGAAGTATGCATGGCTGGGTCTGACTTTAGCCAGAATTAACACGAAGAAGGGAGGGACTGCGAAAGTAGTGGCTGTTTCATCTTACACACTTCCTGTTTCTCCACGCTCAACTGTTTTCTATAATTCAAAATGCGTACCGTAGAGTGCAAAACAGAGGATGGTCAGGGACGAAAAACAGGAACATGGATCATTGGTACAAGTGACAGTCAAATTTCTCAACAATACTACATTTGATGGGGTTCAAGGTTGGTGACATGCCGCCGTGTCTGAACACTCAGTCCACTTCAGGTACTATGATATCACCAGCTATTCGACGTCAGTCATTAATGTTTACTGATATCTATCTAATGAGCGTATGAATGTTCAAAGACATTGAAAGTTGATGGGGGTGCTAATACACACACGCACATAATACAGGTACGAAAATAATAGAGAACAAACATTTACATTACTATGTAATCAACATGCCATCAATACATGCTAAAATAAGTAACAGTGGTGCTTGGAAAGTTTGTGACCCCTTCAGAATGTTCTATAGTTTTCTGCAAAATATGACCTAAAACATCATCAGATTTTCACACAAGCAAGTCCTAAAAGTAGATAAAAGAGAACCCAGTTGAACAAAAAAATGAGACAAAAATATTATACTTGGTCATTTATTTTATTGAGGAAAAATGATCCGTATTAACATATTAGTGAGTGGCAAAAAGTATGTGAGCCTTTGCTTTCAGTATTCTGGTGTGAACCCCCCCCTGTGCAGCAATACCTGCAGCTAAACATTTCCTGTAGCTGTTGATCAGTCCTGCACACCGTCTTGAGGAATTTTAAGCCCATTCCGTCCGTACAGAAAAAACAGCTTCAGCTCTGGGATGTTGGTGGGGTTTCCTCACATACATAGCTGCTCACTTCAGGTCCTTCCACAACATTTCCATTGGATTAAGCGGTCAGGACTTTGACTTGGCCATTCCAGAACATTAACTTTATTCTTCTTTCAACCGTTCTTTGGTAGAACAAACTTGTGTGCTTAGGGTCGTTGTCTTGCTGCATGACCCACCTTCTCCTGAGATTCAGTTCATGAACAGATGTCCTGACATTTTTCCTTTAGAATTATCTGATATCATTCAGAATTCATTGTTCCATCAATGGGAACGGGAAAGCCGTCCTGGCCCAGATGCAAGCAAAAACAGGCCCAAACCATGATACTACCACCACCATGTTTTTCACAGATGGATAAGGTTCTTATGCTGGAATGCAGTGTTTTCCTTTCTCCAAACATAACGCTTTTTCTTTTAAAACAAAAAGTTCTATTTTGGTCTCATCCATCCACAAAACATTCTTCCAATAGCCTTCTGGCTTGCTCACATGACCTTCAGCAAACTGCAGATGAGCAACAATGTTCTTTTTGGAGAGCAGTGGCTTTCTCCTTGCAACCCTGCCATGCACACCATTGTTGTTCAGTGTTCTTCTGATGGTGGACTCATGATCCACTTCCACAAACATGTGTTGTGAAGAGCAGACTTTGATAGATCCCTGTTCTTTAAATAAAACAGGGTGTCCACTCACACCTGATTGTCATCCCATTGATTCACAACACCAGACTCTAACTTCACCTTCAAATGAACTGCTAATCCTAGAGGTTCACATACTTTTGCCACTCACTAATATGTAATATTGGATCATTTTCTTCAATAAATAAATGACCAAGTATAATATGTTTGTCTCATTTGTTTAACTGGGTTCTCTTTATCTACTTTTAGGACTTGTGTGAAAATCTGATTATGTTTTAGGTCATATTTATGCAGAATACAGAAAATTCTCAAGGGTTCACAAACTTAAGCAGTTAAAATAATCTTTCTAAAATAAAATAAATCTCTATCTATTGTAGTGGTGTAATCATGGTTATCATGGACAATAATTTGTCAATAAAATTGCTTTCCTGTATTCACACATTAATGCAAATTCTTATAACCTCAGGGTGGAGAATTGAGGTGATTTCTGGCACAGTCGGTTAGGATTTATGTAAAACGTATTTCTGGAAAATGATTTTATGAATTGTCCATCAAAGGTATCTGTAAATTAAGCACTAATCAAAATAATTTTGAACAATTCTTGAATAATTTTAAGCGCAAAATCTAAATACCTTCAGATATGGTACGACTCTGTAAGAAAGAAGGATTTGTGGTTGTGTGTTACAGTTCTGACCTAGCATGGATAACACAAAAACTATGGAAACTGTAAATAACCAAAATTACTAAGAGCCAATATATTATGAAAACACTGAATCAGTGTTAACAGATTTTCCAGTCAACTTTGAATTGAATTATATTCTGTGAACACATGTAATGCTGACTGATGTGTTTAGGTTTTTATATGATACATTGGTACCTCAGTTCTCGACTACCTCGGAACTCTATGCATTTTGACTACAAAAACTCTTCTCGGTTCTCGTCATTTGCCCAGTACTCTGCGCACTAGCTTAAACTTATATGACTCGAACCACACGACTCATTTCAGCTGCGATTTTTATTATGTTTTTCTTTATTTTTACATCTACAGTATTCTTAGTGCAAATAGGTCTCCGTGGGTCCTAAATAGGTTAGTTTCTAAGAGCCAAACAAAAGCAAACAGGAACTGAATCCTCCAGAACACATGCTGCAGTTAACTTAGCAACTATGCTAGTCCCCGGAGTTCATCAATAGAGAAAATGTTTTGCTTTCACTGTCAATCCATTACTCACTAAATTATATGACATTTTTTAGCATTTTATTATAAAATAAGCTTTGGGTTAATGATTTTGGCCAACTATCGGTTAATGTAGAATAAGTGTAGAATAAAGTTTTAAAGATTAACTTACTTACCATAGTATCCTTTCCATATCTCCGCTATGATACAGTATAGACCGCTCTACCAAACACTTGTTAATCTCCTCAGTTCATGTTACGTTATGATAACTTATGATGGATTTGTCAGAACATATCCCCATCCTAAATCAGGGAGCACCTGTATAATACAACTCCATTAATGCATATAATGTCTTATATAGTGTGGCTTTCCTGGGGGTCTGGAATGGATTCATTCAGCTGACATTATTCCTTATGGGGAATCATCGTTTTGTGTGAGGTACCACTGTAATCACAAAAAGTTGGCTTGGTCACTTTAAAAATGTTAGTATATGTACACATAAACGCAGTTTAACGACCATCCGAACAACATCAGTTCATTGTAATGACCGAGGTCTTAACAGTTATAACAAGTAATAACAGGAAATAAAAATCTGCCTTTTAACTCCAGATATTGCACCCATAAGCAGCTGGTCAAATTAAAAAAGGTTTAGCAAATGTAGTGTATTTTCACTGCCATAAATATTATTTATGTTATACGTTGATGTTATATGTTTTGTTTACATATTTTGTATTTATTTTCATGAATATCAACTTACTTTGCATTATCTACGTGCATACATAAGAACAACGTTATGTAGTGGACTGTGGTAGCTTAGGGGTTAAGGAACTGGACTATGGACCAGAAGGTCCAGGGTTCAAATCCCACCTCTGCCAAGCTGCCAATGTTGGGTCCTTGAGCAAGGCCCTTAACCCACAATTGCTTGGATTGTAAGACTGTACCAATTGTAAGTCACTCTGGATAAGGGCATCTGCTAAATGCTGTAAATGTAAATGTAGTGCGTAACTTTGTTTTAGGTGTCGCAACCTGAGACGTTCGTATTCTGCTAAACACTACAAGCGACAGACCATGAAAAGATCTACATATACCTAGAAGTGCTAAGCACTGGTCATTTGAGTGCTGTGGTTTCCTATGAGAAGTGCCGTGCTGGATTTACCTACTTGAGGGTTTAAAATATTGAAAAGGTGATATTGCATTCTGGAATTTAGTGTTTCTTCAAGTGGACTCATTCACTCTTGGTTGTGTGCAGCCAGCGATGGCTTATTTATGGTTATATTCCATCTTGTGCATTTCTATGTTGGTTCTACAGTGTGTGTGATTGTTACATTTTCTGGAGGGAGTGATATGTATAGCAGTTTAGGCTTCAGATGCTGTGTGGATGGTAGCGTTCCACTCGTGTTTTCAGCGATATCTCTGATGCACTTATGCACAACTTTCCTGTGAAATACCCTATATATATATATATATATAGCATATGTAGCACATTAGCATAATCAGATGGTCTTTTTATGGTAATGTAATGCAAATATATATATACATATATTTGCATTACATTACCATAAAAAGACCATCTGATTATGCTAATGTCTGGTCAACGTACACTTTATTCAATGACCTTTTAATGCAGTCATTAAATGGTGCATACCTGCACTAGTACTGGCAAATACGCAGCTTTTTTTTTTGCCTCTATCAAAAATGGAACAAATGTAATTATAGAACAACCCATGAATTGCTCTTACTCTATTGCCCTACAGTATAAATATTAGAGACGCTACATAAGAGCAGCTTTGGTAAACCTCTCTGGTAAATTTCGGTTTCATCCTAGAACTTTATGTTGTGTTCGCACTAGAAAATGACAAAGGGACAGAGTAGAGTTCATTTCCTACAGAGTTGCAGAAGTTGTTATTTGAGGAACAGTTCCAAGTGACTCAGAGGCACAGTAAGAATCGACTTTAATATTAAGTTATTTCTAGGGCTTATTTAAAAAAATTGCAAATTTAACAAGTTGTAGACTGCTAGTGTGAACGCAGAGGCTATACAGATCTGCCCCCATAATGTTCAGATCGCAAAGGTCCGATAACGTTATCATTAACTGTACTAACCTACTTAACTTAAAAAATTGTGGGCGAATCACTGTTTCAAGCATCTGATGCTCGTTTAAACTCACCTGTGGCAAGTAACAGGTGTGGGCAATATAAAAATCACACCTGCAACCAGATAAAAAGGAGAAAAGTTGACTCAATCTTTGCATTGTGTGTCTGTGTGCCACACAAAGCATAGAATGAGGAGAACAGAACTGTCTGAGGACTTGAAAACCAAAATTATGGAAAAATACCAACAATCTCAAGGTTACAAGTCCATCCCCAGAGATCTTGATGTTCCTTTGTCCATGGTGTGCAACATAATCAAGAAGCTTACACCCCATGGCACTGTAGCTAATCTCCCTGGACGTGGACGGAAGAGAAAAACTGATGAAAGGTTGCAACGCAGGATAGTCCGGATGGTGGATAAGCAGCCCCAATCAAAATTCAAGCTGTCCTGCAGGCCCAGGGTGCATCAGTGTCAGCGCGAACTATCCGTCAACATTTGATGGAATGAAACGCTATGGCAGGAGACCCAGGAGGACCCCACTGCTGACACAGAGACATTAAAAAACCAGACTGCAGTTTGACAAAATGTACATATGTAAGCCAAAACCCTTCTAGGAAACCATCTTGTGGACAGATGAGACCAAGATAGTGCTTTTTCATAAAGCACATCATTCTACTGTTTACCGAAAACAGAATGAGGCCTACAAAGAAAAGAACACAGTACCTACAGTCAAAAATGGTGGATGTTAGAAGATGTTTTGGGGTTCTTTTGCTGCCTCTGGCACTGGGTGCCTTGACTGTGTGCAAGGCATCATGAAAACTGAAGATTACTAAAGGAATTTGGGTTGCAATGTAGGGCCCAATGTCAGAAAGCTGGGCTTGCGTCCTAGGTCATGGGTCTTCCAGCAGGACAATGACCCCAAACATACTTCAAAAAGCACCCAGAATTGGACGGAAACAAAGAGCTGGAGAGTTCTGGAGTGACCAGCAATAAGTCTGGATCTAAATCCAATTGAACACCTGTGGGGAGAAGGTACCTTTCAAAAATGAGAGACCTGGAGCAGTTTGCAAAAGAAGAGTGGTCCAAAATTCAAGTTGAGAGGCGTAAGAAGCTTGTTGATGGTTATAGGAAGCAGCTGATTTCAGTTATTTTCCCAAACAGTGTGCAAATATTAAGTTGAGGGTGCCAATAATTCTGTCCAGCCCATTTTTTTTTAGTTTTGTGTGGAATTATATAAATTTTGGGCTTTTGCTCTGGTTCTTTTGTGTTATTCCAATGCACACAAAGAAAATAAACATGTGTATACCAAAACATGTGTGATTGCAATAATTTTCTGGGAGGAATACTTCATGTTCTGAAAAAAATTTCAAATTTTCTGATCTTCTTTTCAGTACAGTAAACCACGACGCATGTGGCAATCACACATATGGTGGAAAGAGACTGGGTGAGTGATGGTGAAGTATTCATTTAAGCCAACAGACTACGGCTAAGCACATAAACACAGTCATGTCTTCGGGTATATTTTAAACATGTTGGGGAATACATGGTCAAAGCACACCTGTCACTAAGCCAATGACCTCACACTACTCGTGGTGCTGCTGTATTTACTGGTCAACTTTTGTGACCTTCATAAAAGTTGCATCATAGAGATTAATGGTGAGCTTCAACATCCACTACTGTACAGACACATGGACAGATAACCTGTGTTGCTGACTAGACCTTATCTTCAGCTCAGACCTTCAGCCTGGGCTAGTTCATGCACAGCTTTCTTTTCCACTTTTTCCTTGTGAGTGCTTTTGTTTATTCCATTGTTATTGTGTCATCTAAACCCTTCTCATTCTCACTTTTGCAGGAGCTCTTGAAGACCCAAGCTCTGTCCCCTCCTCTCCACTATTTCTGTCCCAGTCGCACCACTAAAAAAAACCCAGCCCACATCACTCTATACCCCTCAGAAAAGCTGGTACTGTGACTGTAAATCAAGCAGACACATCAAACCTCTCTTCTCACATTTGAGAAAGAGGATCACCAAGAACAGAACTTCTGCAAACAGTGTTCTACTATATTTAAGGTATCTGGCAACCAGGTCTTTAAACTTCAACAGAAATAATCAAGAGCCAGGGCTCACAGCTGCCAACTGGGTTAATCTCAAAGCCTGCCAGTTGGTCAGCTCAATTAAATATGACGCTTGTCCCCATAGACCCTGAACTGGGAACAACACATAGATCATACTTGGCTTTGTAGTATGTGTGAGTATTGGGGGGCATGAGCTCATCTATAGTACTTTAAGCAAACTATACAGTGCTAAAACATCTGATAAGCTTTAATGGAAGACCTATTTACGTATAATGTTGGGAAGGCAGGCAAAAGCTGTATGGACCCATCATATAATATTCAAAAGCGAAAGATTGGGCCTACCTTCTTTAAGGCTATGATATGCATGTTTGCTGTAGTCCAGACCCACAGGCTGCTTATCTTCATCAGTTCTGGTTGGTTGTTCCTCAAAAGAGGATGTATCAAATTGAAAGCAGTGGTTGGTGTCCAGCATTGCTGAATCCAGTACTGATATTGTACCTGCTTGTGGCTCAACTCAGCATGGACACTAAGAAAATCAAGAGCAAAGCCAATATCGCACCTGTTGCCCTGAGGTATTAAAAAAACCTGCCGTGAATCACAGACAGTACTCCATAATGGAAATACAGGAGCTGTCCCAAAACTTAGCAAGTAGGAAGTTCAAAACAGACAGGTTCCACTTCTTCTGTACAGCCAAAATTACACATTCACCTCTGCTTCTCTTTCTTCCATTACTTTCTTCCTTCACTCTTGTACCATTGACTGCATATAAAATCTCACCGAACAGAGCACAGAGAGTCCACTGTTGTACTGCTACAAGCAGGAAAAACAGTCTACTATCCCTTTTCTAGCACTACACATGGGCAGAAGGCGGCATTGCTGAGTACCACTGACTGAACCGTCCACTTCAGCTGTTACCACTCTTTCACTCATTACAACCTACACTCTACAACCTCTCTCCCTCTCCCTCTCTCTCTCAGCTCAAATTACATCAACTTGCAATAGTACAGAACCCAATCATACTTGAACACAAAAACGAACACTGTAGTCCAAACCAACAATGAAATTTGTGAAGTCATATTTTCCATGTTCTGGTAATGGTGATTAAGATGAACATCCTGCAGTCACCCTGAGGTATGAAGAGTGTTAACACAAAAAGGCAGTCAGTTCAGACACCGGATATTAATGGCCTTTTCATAGTTCATAGTTCATATTTCAGGAGGCATTTACAGGCTGAGCTCATGCTTTTCTCATTATGTCGCATGCTACAGTAAAGCAACTCGCTGTGTATACTACCTGCCACAGTAAACAGCAGGAAGAAGGTCAGGGAATGAATGGGAATCTCCTTTGACCTTTGCATGTCTGACACGGGGCAAGGTACGCCAGTTTGGGGAACACTTCCAGGACTTGACAAGCATCCATAAGCACTCTCAACCCTTTGCATGGCTCAAACTCACCCCAGCCCCCCCTCCGATCCCTCTGGGTCTCCTCCCAGTTTTAAATAGTAAGCTCAGCTGGCCAAAAGGCTCTATATTCAGCTTAGTATCACCTGTGCAGGCACTGGATAGAGTTACGTAAACCCTTGCACTGAGACACCCACGATTATGGGTATTCCACAAAACAAAAAACCAAAACAATAAAACACGTTGATAAATCTGCACGATAACAACTAAAGAAGAGCTGAAATACTGGTTGTTTGAAGCCATACTTTAACCAAGCCTTGACGGTCACTATTTGTAGCTGTACAATAAAAAACCTCAGCTCAAAGACCAGTTTGTTCATCAGAGGATAAGTCATACTGCCACACAGTATCAACTGTCGTAGGTTTATTTAGCAGAAAAAAGAATGGTGGAAGGACGAAATGAGGTTCATCTTGCCAGCACGATGGCAATCAGTGATTTATCTGGGAAAGGATTCACTGCCATAGCCATAGGGCAAACCAGGATGGTTCTCCATTTAATCTGGCAATACGCCGCTGTTCTCATTGTCAACCAGTGAGTACTGAAACAAAAATATCTAACATCCTTTTTCATGGGACCTGTGGTAGCCTAGCGGTTAAGGTACTGGACTCTGAACCGGAAGGTCCAGGGTTCAAATCCCACCTCTGCCAAGCTGCCACTGTTGGCTCCTTGAGCAAGGCTCTTAACCTCCAACTGCTTGGACTGTAAGACTGTACCAATTGTAAGTCGCTCTGGATAAGGGCGTCTGCTAAATGCTGTAAATGTAAATGTAAATACTTTCATTTCAAGGTTGTTGCCAGTAGGCTCCATTCATATCTATCACCCGAAAGTGTTGTGTTTATTTTCTTTTAGATAAATATAGTAATGGCATGAGATTTTTCCTTATCTCAGTTATGACAGTAGAATTATGGGCAGAGCGATGGAGTGCAATAACTCATCATATCAGGAGAGCTGTAAACGGGTAATCCAAAACAAAACCATGTACATAAACACAAACTAAAATGGGGTTCCATGAAGCAGAACACTTTAAGCACTTGATTTGGTCAGTGGTTTTACGTTAAGAGTTTACTTTAGGACTCTCTCACACACACTCTCTCTCTCGCACACACCATTAACAGCTGACCGTCAAAAACAAACACACCAAGCCTTCAAAATCTTTTATACAGATCAGTTATTAGTTACTTACTAAGATAGTGTTTAGGGAATTGTTGATGTTGATCTGTATGCTTAATAAATAGCTCTTCAACAGAAAGTCGTTTTGATTTTTACTACGCTTTTGCTTTAGTTACAGCTACAAGACGTAGAAAAATGTATTAAAATTTGTACAGTCAAACCTATCGAACTCTCACCATTATATCCAGTTATAATGTATGAGGAATTTTAACCCACTGTTCTCTAATCCACTAAAAAGCCATAATGAAAGGCAATCTAAAAATGAAACCTGACAAATCAAATTCTGCACCGAAAGAGTGTGTATCAGTGTAATGTGGTAATGTGACTGATATACAATACATGCTGTCTCTGAATGGCACGGTCTTAAAATCTGATGATGTTTGAAGTCATATTTATGCAGAAACAGAACAAGGTTTCACAACTTAATGAATGTTTCCAGGAGCGAGGTACATTTGGATAACAGGGTTACAGACTGTACCAGTTTACCCAGTTTAGGAGACCTATCCGAGACTTTTTTAAACTACTGCTGCTGCTAGTGACCTAATAATGAACAAGTCATGTTAAACCAATGGAATATGTAGTGACCAAGTTCCAACTTCTCAATTATGGGTCTAAACTGAAAATACAAACGTTATTTTACATCCTGAAGTAGCACTTCTGCTTGCTGAGTACAACTCTGATGTACTGGGATGTGCTCTTCAGTCAAATCTGAACTGAAAATACAAATGGGGTACTTTCTAGGGGCACGTAAACATATATGGTGCATCACTCTACTAAGGGAGATTTTACATAATATTTGCTGGGTTTCCATTCAAACACCATCACAATTCAAAAATTTAGGTGCTTCCACTAAACACTCCTACATAAAAAAATCTTAAAGTTGGTTCTAAGACATGCTACTGTTTTAGGGTAGGTCTTGCTACTGCAGATAGGGGTGGGCAATATGAGCTGAAAATCATATCACGATATTTTCCACTATCACTAACGATATATTAGCATGATATACCAAAAACAATCAATAAAATATATGAAACGTTTTTTATTATTATCTGTACTTCTAAATGCAGTTCAAAAGTAGCCATAAAAATGTTAACTTGTAAAGTCAAAATAAGTGTCAGTACAAAGTCTTGCTTTTCTGTGTGTTTGCCAGTTTCAGATGTTTGTGTATTTCGCCTTGGTTTCATGGCCAGGCTGCTTGGGTTTCACTGTTTCTGGGTTTATCAAGAAATATCCATATCATGGAACGGTGTCGTAATGATATTCACTTTAATACCGATATACCTCCCAGCTCTAGACTTAGGTCCCCCCCTCATAGCATATGTCTCCATTCATTCATTCATTCAAGGTACATCATGGAACACCAAGATCATTTAAGATGGTGTCTTTTTTAGTGTGGGACAATCATTTTGGCTTTTGTTTGGAGTGCGTCTCACCTACGTTCACATTATTAAAGCAATGTTTTCAATAACGGCATTATTTTTATAACAGCTTTATTAGTAATAACCCACAGGTTCCCAGACATTTTAAAAAACATACCATTTCATGAATAATATCCCTGGTTAAAAAGACTGGCAGAAACTAAATGGTTTCCTTCCCTCTTCTGCAATAGCTATGACTGACATCTTCAAACCACCATTTGTAAAGATCACAATCATAACATTACTCAGCTATTAAAAAGAAAAAAGTCAACTATATAAAATCATTACAGAAACATCAACATGAATAAACAAACTACATGAAACTAAATTGTTTACCAATGAAAGTATTACCAGCAAAAACCCAGTATGCACAGCTAAAAACCTGTGTGTTGCCAAAAGAAAACCACTTGTTAGTGAGGCTAACTGGGAAAATAAGCTTCAACTTGCTAGGGAGCATAAAGAGTAGACTCTGGAACAATGAAATACGATGAGTCCTGATTTACCCTAAACCAGAGCGATGGGAATGTCAGGATAAGAAGTGCCTGAAGCCATGTACCCATCATACGCAGTGCCCACTGTAGAACCCTCCGGAGACAGTCTTATGATCTGAGGTTGCTTCAACTGGTCAGGTTTAGGTTATCAGATCAGATTATCGTATCAGTGATATTCCCTGATGGCACAGACTTATTCCAGGATTACTATGCCAAGATTCATTCGGCTGAAATAGTGAGAGACTGGTTCTGCAAGCATGAGAACTCATATTCACACAACAGTTCCCTGCCCACAAGAGTCCTGACCTTAATCCCATTGAAAATCCTTGTGATGTGCTGGAGACGATTCACAGTGTGGTTCAACTCTCACACCATCAACACAAGATACACATCAAGAAATATCACTGCATATGACTTTTTTTGGCCAGGCAGTCTATATTACTGCTGTTCAAGACGCCTTTGTACAATTTTGTGGCATAGTATAAAACCATTACTTGACTTACAAGCAGTAAATAAAGTGCCACCATTTCCATATTTGCATTGGGGCCCACAGACAGATTTTAATTGGCCCAGGCATCACTCTGAAGAATACATTACTCGTGGATTCCCGGCACATTGCATTTTTTTTTTTACTTTCAGTTCACTTGAGAAACAGACTGGCTTATTGCCACTTATGTGACATCTTGCATGTCACAACTACATTGGTCAAACCAGGCCTAAAATACATAATGCAGTCGAGGGTGCACTGCACTTCTGCTAAATTGTAGCATCTGGTTTCAACTTTAAAACAAGGACTATCTGTACATTTTTATGTATTTAGTTGGTTGTGTGTCGTAATAAATATAAGACTTGCTTTATTATGGAGTTCCATGTGTCTGGTAATGCATAGCACTGGAGTGATGAAATGTTTTATAGAAATATATGTAAAATATGGTTTAAAGATGCAGTAATGACATTCATTCTGTAAAATTAATTGTTGTGTAAGTTATGTTTTGAAAAGGTCATGAATAATATTTTTGGATTATTATTTCAAAATGGTCCAATCTGGCCCTCCAAAAAAGTTTGGACACGCCTGTTAGAACTTCTTTGTGATTAATTCCATGAGCTGGAATTCATTAACAATGAGACTTCATTAGGTGAATGTCTAATGGAAGTTCTACTAAGATGTGTTGCCGGCACATTATTACCCATCTTGGAAAGTCCTGAAAGCTTATCAGAATTACTCATGAGGAGTTAGCTCATGATCAGACCTAGAGAAGCACCACCTTGATCAAACAAACGCTATTACATGAAACAAAGTCCACTGTGTTACCCAGACTGACAGACAAAGAACATGACAGAAATGTACTTTGAAATGTCTACAAAATAAAATTCGAACACAGGACTGTGCAGGCATACCTAGAAATAACATCGGCCTTTATTGACTTATTAATCATTTATTAATATTGCAGGTCTAAGACGTTTAGTCTGTTGGCAAACACTCTTATCCAGAGAGACTTACTGACAATCTTTACAAGGTCCAATCTAGGCAATTGTTTGCTTGAACCCTGGTCAGTAGCCCAGTATCTTAACTGCTGCGCCTCCACTGTTCTTACATAAACAACAACCGATCATTTTGTACACACTACGGTTTATGTTTTATAAATGTATATGTTATATTTAGATTATGCTACATTCATGTTCCAACAAAAGTTAAGATAGTTTAATTTACAAAATCAATGAATGTCATTTAAACAAGGGTATCCAGAGCGCTGCAGAAGACTATAACTATACTTTAGGCCACATGTGGGTTTGTTACTCAATACTTCTGGCAAGATTTGGGAATTCTGTCCCAATACTTTTGGCCACATGTTTATTTGTATCCCAATATTTTTGACCACATAATGTATGTGTATGTATGATGTATATGGAGACATGGGTGGTGGCGAGGGGGTGGGTGAATGTGTGCAGCTGCTCGGAGTCTTTGAAAATTTGTTGGCTGAAATTTGAATTTTATCTAATTGACGTCTGAATGACAGAAAACTAGTACGAGCAAACCCTGGCCACACCTGCTGACAGAAAAGAGAATCGTCGTCAAAATGTAAAATGCATTGGACAGAGTATTACTAAACAACTCGAGATAGCCAGATGAAAGAGAGATACAAGTGTGAAGGTGCCAGTTTTATACAAGTTCTAGATGAGAGACAATACACAGGTATGGGGGGACAAAAAGAATATTATTTACAATAGGACAGGCACTTACAACGCCACTTACCGCTTGTTTACAATAAAAAAAGTGAAAAATCATACAACAGTCTCCTAAAAACACATCAACCGAGTTTTAGAACAATCTCTCTGGACAAACCCACAGGCTTACAACAGCTCGACTGGTAAGCTTTCAGTGACTGATTGCTTCAGCTCTTAAACTTAACTCCCTGGCATCTGCCTCGTGATCCAGAACTTTGATCTTTTCCGGCTTGCGTGAACCATCTGTGGCAGAAGAAGCAAGCTCACTGCCTTATAGTGCAACAAAACAATGCATAAAAAACGCACTGCAGGTCATTTGGGCCAACAAGAGCCTTCACTTATTGGAAAGAGAAAACGAATAACTGATTAAACAGAAAACAGTCATGCCCAACTGTGATGATGGCCAAAACAAAGGCACTAACATAGGTTAGTTCATTAAATGTTTTACCCCAGAACTATAAAACTGCCCACTGTGAAGTTGCCCGACTAGCACTGATGTAACCTGGCTCCTGCTGTGAATAGCCGCTGATGCAACGTTAAATAAACAAATAAATAAGTTTCACTATCCTCAGCCTCCAGTTTGAACAGCAGCAGATCACCAGTGAAAATGTGGGCTGTGTGCTCAATGGACATTAGACAAGTGATCTGTAATCACTGTTCATGAGAGCCATCTCTAATTTTTTATTACGTTGTCTTTCAAACAAATCAAAATTTGTGTGTTCAAAATGTAGATATGGTTCATCCATTTTTTCAAATTCAAATAAAATCCAGCTTTCCATGTATGCCCTTTATATTACCTCACGTCGGGAGGTGCTCTTAAAAAAGTTTCAAGTGTCACACTACAAAGCATAGCTTGAATAACTGAAAACAACGTCAACACAACCAAATGGACAAAGACAGCATATTGAGTTAATCCAAGTGAAGTGAATGAGAGCACTTCAAATGCTGGTCCATTCCATGTGCAGTTAAATCTTTGAGTGAAAATTAAGGGGAAGGTGAAATTCTATCCACTTGCTTGCATGTGGTAATATGAGGAGTTTCTGCTGCTGAGAAGGTTAAGTTTTGGTAGGAGGTTTACATGGATAGTAAAATAATAAATAATATAATAGTAAATAAAATAGCCAAAAGGAACTGATTCTAACTGCAAATGATTACCGGAGCATTTCTTGACTTCTATAATGACACGAGTCTGGTTCTGGAGACGTTCTGGAGACGTTTGTCACATGTTACTCTCTGCATATACTTTCACTTCGCGTTCATTGTTGAACTGCCATTAAAACCTTGCATGCATGTTTGGTATTTTGGAAATTATTGCCTTTCAAACACACGTACTGCTGAAAATGTTTTCCAATCAGACATCGTGACATGAATTTGAATGGTTTAACCTGTTCCACTCCAGAAATAGCCACTGTATCAATGCAAGAGAACAAAAAATCTCCCTTGCACTGGCCCAAAACTACAGTGCGCCCCATAATTAATTAATAATCCATAACTGGCATCCTTGGTAAGGATGGGTAAATTAAAAAGGTTATGAAACTGTAGAGAAATTAAACCTTTAATCAAAGAAAACATAGGACATTGGCACTCCTGCAATTAGTACTTTGTGCCACCCTCCTTTGCCAACATACTACAGAGCAAGGAAGAATTCTCTCCAGGTTTTGTACGGTCATTGGAACTCCTCACCTCAGTTAAGCCTACAGGTTTTCAGTAATAGTTAGATCATGGGTTCTGTGCTTACTGGACAGTTTTGCATGTATTTTATTGAGGTTCTAATTACCTGCTGAAAGATTAAACAATGACCTAGGTGTCACGTTATGAATTCTTTTATAATGCACTGGTACTTCATGGTAGGGTGTACCAGTGACATTGGTCAAACAAAAATGTATCTAGATATTTTCTGGGATTTTGAATAATACTTAGATGATACTTTGTTTATTGTATATCTTGAGTCTGGAGTATACAAAAGTTGTTTGAACTAGTGATAGACCATTTTAAATCGGGAATATTAATGCCATTTTGGAATAATCTGCATCGGCCGCTATATCCACTACTCAAAAATAGTGGGGAAAATGCAGAGAAACTTTGTTTCCTGTAGGGCTGCAACTAACGATTATTTTAATAATCGATTAATCGGTCGATTACTTTTTTTTCGGTTAATCGATGAATCGGGTTTTAAAAAAAAACCTTTCCACGTCTTTATTAAGAAATACAACACTAAATAACAGAGCAACTAAGTACTTACAATAAATGAATAATAATAAATTACATTTATTAATAAATTAAAATAACAAATTAAACAATAAAAGAAAAATACGTGCATCTCTGATGCAAACACTACATACAAACTCAGTCACGCTCTTTCTTTAGGAACTTTGCATTGCAAGCCATAAATGTTAGCATGTCAACATGCTCCTGGTTAAAGCTGGCTCTCTTTTTAGAGACTATATTTCCTGCCGCAGAAAATAGACACTCAGACAGTGTTGAAGTAGCAGGAATGCATAAATAGGACTTGGCTAGCCTGGCCAATATAGGATATCTCTGTCTCCATCACTGTCATTGTCCAGCTAACCAGCAGAAAAACAGCATCAACCGTGCTGTGTCCGTTCCCATAGTGTGAGTGTGCCGTTATGTTTCCTCACTTCAAAACGGAACAAACTCGGGATATTGTGGTGACTTAC
>JAJAGP010001294.1:0-119355 GCA_025084515.1 Ancistrus triradiatus | reverse complement strand
ACAGCACCAGCCATGATGATTATGCTTAATATTGAGATGGAGTCATAACGGTAACTATTAAATCACTGTTAAGTGCATTTGAAAATCAATACATGGCATGTTACTAGTTAATGATGCTGCTCATGGTATGGAAGGAACAGCACTTTGGACAAATCTAATTAAAACTCTTCTCCTTTGGCTTCATGACTTGGTGACAAGATGCCAACACGTAACAGATTTCCACTTACACATGGGCATTTGCTTTGGTTACTTTTAAGTCCACTGCCCTAACTATAGCTAATAAAACAGAGGTATGTTTCTGGTACTGGTCTTCAGAAGTGAAGAATTCTCCATATCAGTGACTGCTAATGTTTTGCCAAATGTTTCAGGCCACTGTATGTTTCTCCCTGTATGAATCTGTTACTTTGCCGGACCAGATATTCTCTACCAAAGAACTGATTTTGCTATGCAATGCTTTGAGCTCCACTCCCAGTCCTCAAGCAGCTGACAACTCTTAGAGAGAGAGAGAGAAAGAGAGAGAGAGAGAGAGGAACTCATTCTTCACCCCAGCCCTTCCAGCTGGAATCACTCCAGATAGAGCATCATTCTGTACAATGCAACTTGCAGAACACCAACTACACTTCTACTATGCAAAACAAAGTACCTGTAATTCATTTATTAGAATTGTCGTACTTGAGTAAAATTACTATCAAGGCCTTCAGATAACATTGGTGATCTTGTAAAACCTAAGTGCAAACAACCAATAAGGCCTGTACATCATTCTGGACAATAGCAAGCTTAGTAATGATCCAAATCATTCATGGTCAACCACAGCTATTAACACCTTTAACTCAACTCCATGCCATGAGCCACAGGTTATAGTACAAATGAAAGACTTTACCTGACTCTATTGCCATGTCCTTCCTTGTTCAAAAGTAGAGGTTACAACCTTTGCCAAGTTCAAAAATCCATTTGTAAACCACGTCAGGGGAGTAAGCAAACAGAACAAGAATGCACTGAAGGAAGAGTCTGCTAGAGGAAAAATTCCTTGGTTAACTCAAGACCAAAGGGACACATCCATATAACCTCCCCTTTGACTGCATCCAATCTCTCCTGTAACAGCGTGTGTATGCACGCCCAGCTTAAGTGGGTGTGTGCTGGAGCAAGTTTTTGAGTCTCTTCACTAGTTTCCTTCATCTCATGCTGTAGTTAGCTGCTCAATCTGTACTTAGCATAGCATACACCGGATTTTGCACGTCCTTCCCCTAAAGAAGGTGAGAGCACTTCTGGAATGAATCTGACACCAGTCAGAAAAGCATTTACAAGCAGTAACAAACACACCGGTAACAAAATGCATTCCTGAAAACACATCCAATTCTGTACCTGACTGACTTCTTCTCCGGCATTTTGCCACACCAAAAGTTCCGCAATCCAGGCTTTGGACCAAAAAGCTCTCCTGTTGTTCTGCTCCACTTGATACACCCTTTCATTGTTATTTCCCTCTCCTGTACTTCCTTATTACTCTTGGAGCTCCGGTCTCTAAGATTGCACAACTTGCAAATAAATTATTGGATGACCATCTCCATGACAATTAACTGCAATAAATAAACACACCATTGACCGTATGCAAACAGTACACCGATGCAGAAGGAAGCATGAAGAAAAATAAACGTTTTGTGAAAAAAAGGGTTTAAATGGACAAAAGCCTCAGCAAATCTGTCATGGCAGAGTCTGTGGGGTGGGAGACAAGAAAGAGGTCCTGCTATGACACGTCTGCAATAGAAGTATGAAGCAGTAGAAGCATGGCTCGAGGGTAAAAGTGATAAAGTAAAGGAGTGGTGGCGGAAGGCCAGAAGCTGTGAGACTAGACATGCTAAAAACAGGGAAGTACTACCATGCTACTAATTCCTTCTTAGCGATCTCTGCTTTTGCGCTTTCCGCATCAGTAAGTTATACAGAGGATCGGTAATAATTCATTTCTATTGTTTAATAGCACACCTCCATCACATATTTTGCAAAAGTAATTTGCATCAAGTTTTATCAGGAATGATCAGTGATGCACAGAAACCAAAACAGGAATGAGCCGTATAATGACTGCAATACTTTCTGTGAAACAGGCCGTTGCCCAGACATTACCATAGTCACAGCCTTTTTAGGCTATTGTAATACAAATATAAAGGGTATTTTCACATGATAACTTCATGCAAATTATATATACAGTGGGGCAAAAAGGTATTTAGTCAGCCACTGATTGTGCAAGTTCTCCTACTTGGAAAGATGAGAGAGGTCTGTAATTTTCATCATAGGTACACTTCAACTATGAGAGACAAAATGATCAAGGAAATCACATTGTAGGATTTTTAAAGAATTTAATTGTAAATTATGGTGGAAAATAAGTATTTGGTCATCCACAAACAAGCAAGATTTCTGGCTCTCACAGACCTGTAACTTCTTCTTTAAAAAGCTCTTCTGTCCTCCACTCGTTACCTGTATTAATGGCACCTGTTATTTTCCACCATGATTTGCAATTAAATTCTTTAAAACTCCTACAATGTGATTTCCTGGATATTTTTTTCTCATTTTGTCTCTCATAGTTGAAGTGTAGCTATGATGAAAATCACAGACCTCTCTCATCTTTCTAAGTAGGAGAACTTGTACAATCAGTGGCTGACCAAATACTTTTTTGCCCCACTGTAAATGCATCAGCGTTACCACCACAAATCATGACTGAAACGCAGCCCAGCATCTGCATAGCGTCCCTAATGCCACCGTATTTTAAATTTATGAAACTAAACAATAATTTTAGAAAATACAGTAATGTATTGTTACAACCCTAATGGAAAGCCGTAACACTGACCGGGTACTTTTATTTATAGACGGTATTACGAACAACACGGAAGATCAGCCAGATGGAACAGAGACTCAACAAGTGAACCGGTTTATATAGTTATAGGTTAGAGCAGGGGTGTCCAAACTTTCTTCAAAGGGGGCCAGACTGGGCCATGTCAACATACCCAAGAGTGTATTTTAAATAGCAAAAACACAATGTACAGAATTAACATTTATTTAACTATTTGCTTAAACATTTATTTATTTATTCATTTAAGCACAATAACTACATCAGGGTATTAAAAGAGTTTTAAAAAATACCACAACTTACTGCAGATTATTTAGGCCGAGCATTTTCTTTAGATCATTTATGCATATTACTGCATCTTTGTGTCAAAAACAGGTCAAGTATCTTCTGTCAGTATTTCTCATGTAGACTGTATTGTATTACTCAGTTACTATACATCACCAGAACTACGGAACTCCATAACAAAGCATGTTTCACATTTCTTAAGTCACATAACCAATTAAACACAAAAAATATTGTAGAGATAGTCCTTGTGTTAAAGGTCAAACTGGATGCTACAACCAGAATAGACAGCCCACTAGTAACTAACGTGGTGGGTGGTGTAAAGGCCTCGATTGCAATATACATGTTAGGTCTGGTTTGACAGCTGTATAGTTCTGACATGCATGATTTCACACAAGTGCTGAATAGTCAGTCTGGACCTCAAGCAGCTCTTGTTTAGGTCACTGACTTCATACTGCCACCGTCGAGTGAAAGAAAGAATTGCAACATGCTAGTAATCTATTCTTAAGAGTGATGACGGGGCCAATTAAAATGCTGTCTGTGAGCAGGGACTGTGGTAGCCTAATGGTTAAGGTACTGGACTCAAAGGTGGGTTCAAATCCCACCTCTGCCAATCTGCCACTGTTGGGTCCTGAGCAAGGACCTTAAGGGCAAGGCCTTAACCCACAATTGTTTCAATTTGTAAGTCGCTTTGTAAGTCTGCTAAATGCTGTAAATGTAAATTGGACTTGCTTTATGGGACTGTGGTGGCTTAGCGGTTAGGGTACTGGACTATGAACCAGAGGGTCTGGGGTTCAAATCCCACCTCTGCCAAGCTGCCACTGTTGGGTCCTTGAGCAAAATCCTTAATCCACAATTGCTTGGATTGTAAGACTTTGGGTACTGCTGGGTGGGAGAATATACAGGTAATGGGGGACAAACTATGCGTAACTTACATAAAGTTTCTAAACATCTCAACTGAGTTAGAAAATTATTTAGTCCAAGCATGAACTACAGAGCAGGTGAGCACATGACATCTAAACTCTAAAGTTAGGTTTACGTGCTCACCGTGTGCCCCATCCGTCACAATTTTTAAGCAGCTCTTGCAGAACAGGCATGCATTTATATGATACATCTATGAGAGATCAAATTTATTTTCAGTTTCAAGACCTCAGTCATTAACGTTGCACCTGCAGTGAACAATAACATAAATATCCTTGAAGGACAGCATAACAAAAAAGGTAAAAAGGCGAAAACAATGCATAAGCATAGTACTGGGTGAGATTAACTCACCATTCTTTCTCTCGCTCAGGGGCAGCAGAGTTGGGCCGGGCTGAAGTGAGAGCTCCTGCATTTCACTGGTCACAGCCTCGCTCTGGGGGCTGGAAGCTGAGCCTGCTGCCGATGCAGACACCATGCTGCCTGCACTCAGCTGCTTCCCAGCCTGGGCCTCCAGTGCTTCCAGCTTGTTGGGTGAGAAACAAGCACACCTAAAACAGGATGTAAGCAGAAGAAAGCGGGGATCAGGTAGTGTGATAAAGCTGCTGAGGTATCCACCAAGAAGCTATGGCCACAAAGAAAAACATTTTTATTGTTAATTGGTTTGAACTCAGAGGAAAATATGGGAGAAATCTAGGTTGAAATAGCTCTTATGAAACAACTGTTTTTGACAAACCCACAGAATGACAACTGCTGGTAAAGCATGTTCCTATTTATATTTAAAGTTCACCTGAGTGTTCAGGAAGTAGTCATCCACGACTTCCTGTTTTACTGGGACACTAATGTGTGTCGACATGGGTAACCATCAGCTGTTATGGAAATAACATAGACGCAATTTAAAGAACGTGTCTAGAGGAAGAAGCAAGTGTATACTGCCCTCAGGTACACTGAGGAGCATGGACATTTCTCAAGATCAAAGGTTGGAAATGGGCAGCTGGCCATAACTATTTGTCCCTTGCTGAAGTCACTCAAGTCTTTAGTCCAGAACATCTCTCCCACATCCAACATATTAGCTACCAGAACTGACTGTTCACTTAACATCTAATATATCCCAGAGCTTAACATGCTGTTTGTTGTTTGTTGGCTTTTATTTAACGTCTCTATCAGCATCAGTGGCTAATTCCAGCGAGTCAAGTTCTTCCACACCAAACTGACCCAACCATGCCTTTATGGACCTTGCTTTGTGCACTGGGGCACAGTCATGCTGGGTCAGAACAGATCCTTCCCCAAACTGTTTTCACTAGTTTCAAGCATAAAAATATCCAGAATGTATTGGAATGCTTCGATTTCTCTTCACTGGAACAAAGGGGCCTAGGCCAACCCCTGAAAAACAGCCCCTTAGCATTATCGCTCCTCCACTAGGAGGCACAATGCAGTCAGGCATCTAATGCAGTCACAATGCAGTCAGGTTTTGGCATTCGCAAAACCTTGACTCGTCCATTGGACTGCCAGATAGAGAGGCGTGATTCATCACTCCCCAGAACATGTTTCCACTGCTCCAGAGTCCAGTGGCAGTGTGCTATACAGCACTCCATTCAATGCTTGGCATTGTGCTTGATATTGTAAGGCTTGCATGCAGCTGTTTGACTATGGAAACTCATGCCATAAAGCTCACAGTTGATTGAAGAATAGCTAGGAGGGAACCACACTCACAGTACCATGCTCAAATTCAGTGAGGTCTTTAAAATGACCCATTCTTTCACAAATGTTTGTAAAAGCAGACTGCATGACTAGACTGCATATGTTTTATATATATATATATATATATATATACACATACATATACATATATATACATACACACACACACAAATATATATACACATATACACAGTGGGGCAAAAAGTATTTAGTCAGCCACTGATTGTACAAGTTCTCCTACTTAGAAAGACGAGAGAGGTCTGTAATTTTCATCATAGCTACACTTCAACTATGAGATATACCTAACCTCCCCCATCTCCCTATATATCCATACACCACACCCACAATAATCTATACACATATACACAGTGGGGCAAAAAGTATTTAGTCCTTTTTCCGCCCACTGAATTGTACAAGTTCTCCCCTACTTAGAAAGACGAGAGGAGTCTTGAGGTCGTAATTTTTCATCATAGCTACACTTCAACTATGAGACCAAAATGAGAAAAAAAAAAAAATACGGGAAATCACATTTTTTTAAAGAATTTAATTACAAAATCATGGTGGAAAATAAGTATTTGGTCACCCACAAACAAAGCAAGATGTCTGGCTCTCACAGACCTGTAACTTCTTCTTTAAGAAGCTCTTCTGTCCTCCACTGGTGGTTACCTGTATTAAAAATGGCACCTGTTTTTGACCTCGTTTAATCTGTATAAAAGACACCTGTCACACATCCTCAAACAGTCAACTCCAAACTTCAACCATGGTCAAGACCAAAAAGAGCTGTGGAAGGGACAACCAGGAGAAAATTGTAGACCTGCACCAGGCTGGGGAGAGTGAATCTACAATCGGCAAGCAGGTTTTTTGGTGTGAATAAATCATCTGTGGGGGAGTAATTGTAAGGAAAATGGAAGAGACATACAAGACCATTGATAATCTCCCTCGATCTGGGGCTCCACGCAAGATCTCATCCTGTGGGGTCAAAATGATCATGAGAACGGTGAGCAAAAATCCAGAACTACACGGAGGGACCTGATGAATGACCTGCCAGAGAGCTGGGGACAAAGTAACAAAGGCTACCATCAGTAACACACTACGCCGAGAGGGACTCAGATCCTGCAGTGCCAGGCGTGTCCCCCTGCTTAAGCCAGTACATGTCCAGGCCCGTCTGAAGTTTGCCAGAGAGCATATGGATGATCCAGAAGAGGATTGGGAGAATATCATGTGGTCAGATGAAACCAAAATAGAACTTTTTGGTAAAAACTCGTTGTGTTTTGAAAAAGAAGAATAATCAGTTGCATCCCAAGAACACCATACCTACTGTGAAGCATGGGGGTGGAAATCATGCTTTGGGGCTGTTTTTCTGAAAAAGGGACAGGACGACTGATCCGTGTTCAGGGAAGAATGAACGGGGCCATGTATCGTGAGAACGAAGGAGTGGCTCTGTAAAAAGAATTTCAAGGTCCTAGAGTGGCCTAGCCAGTCTCCAGACCTCACCTCCATAGAAAATGTGTGGTGGGAGATGAAAGTCCATGTTGCCCAGCGACAGCCCCAAAACATCACTGCTCTAGAGGAGATCTGCATGGAGGAATGGGCCAAAATACCAGCTACAGTGTGTACCAGCCTGGTGAAGACTTACAGGAAACGTTTGACCTCTGTCATTAACATAACAGGTTATGTTACAAAGTATTGAGTTGAACCAAATTTATTGACCAAATACTTATTTTCCACCATGATTTACAATTAAATTCTTTTTAAAAAACCCTACAATGTGATTTCCTGGATTGTTTATTTCTCATTTTGTCTCTCATAGTTGAAGTGTACCTATGACAAAAATTACAGACCTCTCTCATCTTTCTAAGTAGGAGAACTTGCACAACCAGTGGCTGACTAAATACTTTTTTGCCCCACTGTGTGTGTATATTTTAGATATATTTATATATGTATAGCAGTATTGTAGCATCTGTAAAAACAACAATGGGATGGACATTCTCAAGACCATTTCATGACGTGACTGTTCTTCTTTAATCAATTCCTACACTGGGTGTTCTTACTTATTATTTAAACTGTAAGCAGCATGTGGTGAGTAGCAGAAGTCTCACAGTGAAAGATGGAGCCATGTGGCGTGTTTAGGCACGCCTCACAGCGTGCAGCAACAATTGTGCGATACTAATAACAACTCTAACAACACACACATCCCAAAATAATCAGCTGGAAAACTTAAGTCCTGCAGCAGTTGAGAAAGAGAAAAAAAAACATTGTCCAAATTGCTCATATCGTACCATTTGTCAGATCTGTAGACATTTCATGAGCTGATTTTTTTTTTTCAACAAGTCAACAAAATGTTTTGTATTTGATGTGGTTAGTGCTTTTCTTTTCATGGAAAGTCCCATAGCAGGACTGATAAGCATCAGTAAATGCTGTGATGTACCAAATGTACCCAAACCCTGAGTAGCATGTGTGACCTATTTATTATGCAGGAAAAAGTAAGTTTGCAAGCACATCTGTTTGGAAAAGCCAACAACTGCAGGGCTAAGCTAAACTGTTTAATTTCTTAGGTCTAGCCAGGCATCAAATATATAGTCTTAAGCAAATGTTTAGGCACCGCTGAAGTTACATGTTTGTTTGTTTTTTTTCTAAACACAACCACTGCAGACAAAAAGCTCAAAAATATACAGTATATTCAGTGGGAGCAAATGCTTCTTATTCTTAAAAATTTCACACTTTTATCGATTTAATACAATATTTTCTTTCACAGGTATGCGCTGTTCAACATTCCACATAGATTACTGAAAATATAAAAACATCTTAATACATCACACTGATAATTCAGCAGCCAAGTTGAGTCAAAACACTGAACTGCGACATCTACAGTAGGACAAAAAGTATTTGGTCAGTCACTGATTGTGCAAGTTCTCCTACTTAGAAAGAAGAGAGAGGTCTGTAATTTTCATCATAGCTACACTTCAACTATGAGAGACAAAATGAGAAAAGAAAAATCCAGGAAATCGCATTGTAGGATTTTTAAAGAACTTAGTTGTAAATCATGGTGGAAAATAACAGGTGCCACTAATACATGTAACGAGTGGAGGACAGGAGAGCTTCTTAAAGAAGTTGTTACAGGTATGTGAGAGCCAGAAATTTTGCTTGTTTGTGGATGACCAAATACTTATTTTCCACCATAATTTACAATTGCATGATCTCCTCTAGAATGCAGATCAGAGCAGCAGTGATGTTTTTTGGGGCAACACGGACTTTCAACTCCCTCCACACATTTCTATGGGGCCTGAAGTCTGGAGACTGGCTAGGTCACTCCAGGACTTTTAAATGTTTTTTTCGCGGAGCCACTCCTTCGTTGCCCCAGCGGTGTGTTTGGGATCATTGTCATGCTGGAAGACCCAGCCATGTTCCATCTTCAATGCTCTCATTGATGGAAGGAGGTTTTTAGCTTGAATCTCACGATACATGGCCCCGTTCATTCTTCTCTTAACACGGAATCAGTCGTCCTGTTCCCCCCTCTGCAGACAAACAGCCCCAAAACATGATGTTTCCACCCCCATGCTTCACAGTAGGTATGGTGTTCTGGGGATGCAACTTAGCATTCAAACACGAGGAGTTGAGCTTTTACCAAAAAGTTCTATTTTGGTTTTCAATCTGACCACATGATATTCTCCCAATCTTCTTCTGGATCATCCATATGCTCTCTGGCAAACTTCAGACGGGCCTGGACATGTACTGGCTTAAGCAGGGGACACGTCTGGCACTGCAGGATCTGAGTCCCCCTCGGCATAGTGTGTTACTGATGGTAGCCTTTGTTACTTTGGTCCCAGCTCTCTGCAGGTCATTCATCAGGGTCCCTCCGTGTAGTTCTGGGATTTTTGCTCTTCACCGTTCTCTCATGATCATTTTGACCCCCATGGGATGAGATCTTGTGTGGGGTCCCAGATCGAGGGAGATTTATTATCAATGGTCTTGTATGGCTTTCTTCCATTTTCTTACAGTTGCTCCCACAGGTGATTTATTCACACCAACCTGCTTGCCTATTGTAGATTCACTCTTCCCAGCCTGGTGCAGGTCTAACAATTTTCTTCCTGCTGTCCTTCCCCAAACAGCTCTTTGGTCTTGGCCATGGTTGAAGTTTTGGAGTCTGACTGTTTGAAGGCTGTGGACAGGTGTCTTTTTAATACAGATAATTGAGGTCAAACAGGTTGCCATTTAATACAGGTAATTGAGTGGAGGACAGAAGAGCTTCTTAAAGAAGAAGTTACAGGTCTGTGAGAGACAAGAAATCTTGCTTTTTTGTCAGTATTGAGTTGGAGCAAATTTATTGACCAAATACTTATTTTCCACCATGATTTACAAGTAAAATTCTTTACAAATCCTACAATGTGATTTCCTAGATTTTTTTTCCTCATTTTGTCTCTCATAGTTTGAAGTGTACCTATGATGAAAATTACAGACCTCTCTCATCTTTCTAAGTAGGAGAACTTGCACAATCAGTGGCTGACTAAATACTTTTCTGCCCCACTGTACAGGAGAGGAGATTGTAGTAACTGCTGTTTCCCCTCACCTGGCTCTTACTTCCAGCTCTACAGGAGCTGATCAGATGAGCTGGAAAATTACCAAGCTTTAAGTTACATTTTTTTCCTAATAGCTTAACATGCAAGGTAAAACTCTACAGTTGTAAATGTGCACCAGAAAGCTCAGGCTGTCTCACACGCAATATTAGTTACTGTTTAGAACAGAGTAAAGACCGACTGTGGCTGCAGGGTTTGTTCCAGCAAAACAGGAGCCACACCTAATGAGGTATATGATCAGTTTAGTAATAGAGCACCGAGTGGAACTACACTCTGCTCACTCATACAAAAACCCCTTTGAGCAAGCAACACTGTACCTCATCTTCTGTCGAATCCATATTAATTGTCACTAATGTGTGCTAAATCTTGTGTCATTTCAAAGATAAACATATTTTAGCCGTGTTTTGTGTGACTCTGAAAATAACCTGTATTGAATTATATGTTCTGTGATGTTAACCTATGAAGTTAAATTAGTAGATGACCTAATTGCAAGGTTTTATTTTTGTATAGGAACATAAATGAGGTCATACTGACCCCAAAACTGTCGTGATCTAATCTACATTAACTCAGTCCTGGGTCCATGCATTCAGAGAACAAGTGTTTGCCTGTAGTGCATACAGCAAAAAATTAAATGATACGAAAAAATACAATGATCAGCCAACACTTAAACATAAAAACAAAGCTCTGGGCAATGTTCTGCTGAGCAACCTTGGAGGCACACAATGGTCTTACTGTTATGGCTGACTGATGCATACACATACAAGTAGTAGAAATGAAAACTTTAGGGTATATGACAGCACAACTTTCAACAAATTCATGCACATTTAGGCCCTCCATGATCAAACTAATACATGCAGTATGTGCCATCAAACATGCCGCGATGATACATTCACTCCTGGCACTGTTTATAAACTGAAAAAACAAGTTAAGCTGCAAAGGTCAATCACTCCAAATGGTGCATCGCTGCAATCTCTGGGTTTGCATGCACCTCCCTGTGCAGGTGAAGGGCAGTGTTCAGACATGTAGCATGAAGTCTTATTACTACAAATGGAAAAAGGGAAGAACACATTCCTCATTGTGCAGGCCCATGCCTGTCTATGCCTGTAGGTGTAAAAGAACACCTACAAAATTGATGCCTGAGACCAACTGCTTCCACCTAGAAGGATGCTGAAATAAAGCATCCAAACATCTTCTGCTCCAACAGCAAATAACAATGCATCTCATCCGTCTTTTTATTCGTAATCTGGTCATGTCGGGCGAAATAACAATACAATAGAAATGTAGTAACCATATACAGGACATCCTACATGTCCAGTGTCCCAGGGTTAATGTACACTCACCAACCACTTTATTAGGTACACCTGTTCAACCTTTCGCTGAGCACATATCTAATCAGCAAATAACAGCCATCTCTAAGGTTCACAGAGAATGGTCTGCAAAAGAGAAAATATCCAGTGAGTGGCAGATCTCAGGGTGAAAATGCCTTGCTGGCCAAACCGGTTCCAGATGATAAAAAGGCAACAGTAGCTCAAATAACCACTCGTTACAACCAAGGTGTGCAGAAGAGCATCTCTGAATGCACATGTCAAACCATGAAGCAGATGGGCTATAACAGCAGAAAACCACACAACGGGCTGAACAAAACTGGACAGTAGAAGAATGGAAATGAGGAATCTTCATTTCTTCTTCAACATTCGCATGGTAGGGTCAGAATTTGGCGTAAACCACACGAAAGCATGGCTCTATCCTGCTTTGGATCAACGTTTCAGGCTGCTGGTGGTGTAATGGTGTGTGGGATATTTTCTTCGCACACTATATGCCCCTTATTACCCGTTGAGCATCATTTAAACACCACAGCCTAGAGTATTGTTGCTGACCATGCCCATCCCTTTATGACCACAGTGCACATATCTTCTGATGGCTACTTCCAGCAGGACATCGTGCCATGTCACAAAGCTCAAATCATCTCTCTGGTTTCTTGAACATGACAACGAGTTAACTGTACTCAAATGGCCTCCACTGTCACCAGATCTCAATCCAATAGAGCACCTTCGCAGTGAGATTGCCATCATGCATGTGCAGCCGACAAATCTGCAGCAACTGGGTGATGTTATCGTGTGAACAAGGAACCTCTATGGAATGTTTCCAGCAACTCGTTGAATCTGTGCCATGAAGAATTAAAACAGTTCTGAAGGCAAAAAGGGGGTCCAATCCAAAACGTTGTAGTAGTTAGGTGTACCTAGTAAAGTGACCAGACAGTGTATATTATTTACATTTGTACAACTGTTTTTTAAACCTTGTGATATTGCAAACAAAAGAGGATTTACACATGATACACTATGCAGTGGACCTTCAAGGAAATCAAGAGATGATGATACGGTGACTGGTGTCCTTGTTTCTTGTCAGTGAAATTTAGGAATGCTAAGCACGTTTGTTGTCACCGAGGTATATAATGCTGCTACTCTTTGCGTCATTAACTGCAGCTTCATTTTGAGAGTATCAGTGGACATGTAAAGATTTTGTAAAAAAAATAATAATAATAATAACAATTCATTAATTAAAAAAAAAAAGTGTTTGTTTTTGGTAAGTCTTCTTTCAAATGTGTTTAGGTGTTTAGTTTATCATTCCATTACTCACCCTAGGATGTATATGATGGAACCTTACAGATTTTTGGACCAGTTTCCTTTGCCTTCTACTAAATACCCCTGTAGTTTACATTCTGGAAACTACAATTGGGCAAAAAAGTATTTAGTCAGTCACTGATTGTGCAAGTTCTCCTACTTACTCCTACTTAGATCACTCCAAGAGCAAGGCATGTAACAGTTGGCGAGGTCACAAAGGACCCCAGAGTAACTTCTAAGCAACTGAAGGCCTCTCTCACATTGGCTAATGTTAATGTTCATGAGTCCACCATCAGAAGAACACTGAACAACAATGGTGTGCAAGGCAGGGTTACAAGAAGAAAGCCACTGCTCTCCAAAAAGAACATTGCTGCTCGTCTGCTGCTAAAGATCATGTGGACAAGCCAAAAGGCTATTGGAAGAATGTTTTGTGGATGGATGAGACCAAAATAGAACTTTTGGGTTTAAAAGAAAAGTGTTATGTTTGGAGAAAGGAAAACACTGCATTCCAGCATAAGAACCTTATCCCATCTGTGAAACATGGTGGTGGTAGTATCATGGTTTGGGCCTGTTTTGCTGCATCTGGGCCAGGACGGCTTGTTATCATTGATGAAACAATGAATTCTGAATTATATCAGAGAATTCTAAAGGAAAATGTCAGGACATCTGTCCATGAACTGAATCTCAAGAGAAGGTGGGTCATGCAGCAAGACAACGACCCTAAGCACACAAGCCGTTCTACCAAAGAATGGTTACAGAAGAATAAAGTTCATGCTTTGGAATGGCCAAGTCAAAGTCATGTGACTTGTAAAAATGTCACAACCCAAAGGAATGTCTTCAAGTATATAATATAATTATTATAATAGTTTTTCTACACTTTAACTGGTAGAGGTCATTTGGCTCCAACACCTATCCCTGATGAATAGAGGCTGCAGGCATAAGTGTGCCCTGGATAGGATGCCAGGCCATCAAATCGCTGGGGAGGTTGTTGCTGTTGCAATACGGTCAAATGATCCACCAACTAGCCAGCACTCAGAATCGAACCAGGGTTCCACGCAGTGGTGGGCTACGTATTAAGCTGTTACTATTACAGTATATTTACATAGCTATTACATTACTATAAGTAGTTGGTATTTGATCAACTAGAATCAAATATAAGAGAGGTAAAATACAGTACCTTATTAATAAGCTCCAACGTTAAAGAGGTTCCTCTATTCCTGTATTTAGATTCATAAGAAACGTACACACACCCAAATCAGCAATAAAGGTAAAACGTACGATCATCATAACCGAGGGTGTAAGATCTACACTGCAATATGCTCACTGATAGAGACCGGATGTGAATCAGAAATGTGTCGGCTCATAAAATCAGACAAAGACAACCACATGTAATAATCAAACCTGATATGTGAGTGACTTTGACATGGCAGAAAACTGTAACCGAACACAAATGCGTTTCCCCTCACAAAGAAGCTTGCTTTGTTAAAACAGTTGCTTATGGTCTCAACGGCCAAGTGTGCATGTGATAACTGGGTAGGCATGAGCCATGCCACAAACCCATGGCACAAATGCTTCTATTTTCAAGTCGGTCGCCAATGATGGAATGAACATGCAATCGACAAATATTAACTTAAAGTGTAGAGTTTTACAGAATGACAAGCAACAAAGTCTATCTCTAGATTCACTGGCATGCCGTGGCGACATGGCAGGAAGTGTTATGTCTAAAAAACAACATCGTTAAATTATTATTAAAATCACAAACAAAAAACCCGATCAAAACGAGATGTCAATGACGATTAAACTGTAAAATGAACAAAATGAAAAAAGGTGCATACCTACATACACTTCAATATCAGCACAAACACTGCAGCATTACTTCAGTTATTGGGACGTGTCCCAAACCCTATACTACCGCACTACAGAGTATGTCAGAATCATATTGCTGTCGCAGCGACTTTGACGTCCTTTCTAGCCAGATACAACGAGGATTGAAACACAGCCTTGGTTTCGGTGAAATAGCGGGCTAGCTCTCTGCTAACGACTTCTAGCTAACTAGTTACCCACTGATCTATAAGTTACAAGTACGCCTGTAAAATTGCTGACTGTTTCCAAGCAACTTACCGGGTTGCGCTGACCTAAACGAAGTGTCAAGAAGGACTCTGAAACGCTTCATCTATTCCCGAAACGGTACCGACATGATTAGCATCGGGCTATGCAGCTCAGTGCAGATGACCAAAGCAAAGCTACTCTGCAGTGGGCATGTCCACTGCTTCCGGGTAACCCCAGTCAAGCCAAACAGAAACTGTATTTGCACTTTGCAACACTGATTGGATTTAAGGGTTTTAATTATATAAAATGTCCTACTCTGGAAGATTAATTGGACTCCAATCACCTGGAAAATGGAACCGCTATAACGTGCAAAACTATAACCAATGGATATGTGCTGGAAATGCCTCTATATGTTATATTTGGGAAACGTGCAGCACACTTTGGGTTACACATATGAAAATAGACCACACATAGGGTCATTTGTTTCTTTTGCCATGTGTTATACAACAGAGTTCGTGTCTTTACTCTTGTTTTCCAAATCTAATAGTAATACGGTCGTCTTGTGCCATCTGCTGGTAGCAGCCATAACGTAGGTGTCGCTGTTGCAGCACCGGGGAGGTTCCTCCGTCCAGTCTCACCTCTATCAGACACAGCTAGTCGTGTCATACGACCTGGCCTGAAGTCACAACTGGGTTCTGGGCTAGCGCATTAGACCACTGCTCCACCCGAGCACCCCCCATGTGTCCTGTGTTCCCAGTTTTAGGTTACACTTCTCCTCAACTCCAGTCTTTTCAATGTAAGGACAGCATAGTGTCTTGAGAGAGCTCACAGAATGCAACCTGGGTGGGTTAGCTCTTTATGAATTCAATAATACACGCACCTTCAGCAGCTGACTGAGCGGAGTAGGTTATTCAATACATTAAGAGATATTCAGTGCTTCGTTATTAAATAGGTTTTGCGTTAATGACTTTGCCCATCTAATGTAATGTTAATGTAAGTGCTTAGGTAAGCTAGGCTATACAGTATCTATTAGCAGAGTGTGAAATGGCACTAACCACAAAACCTGGTGCACTAACCCTGACCAGTAATGTATGGGTCTATAATTAATGAACACTTATACTTAGTGTAAACAGCATGGTGTTGTTTTTTACACAGTGTTACTAAAGTTTATTATGTACATTTAGTGTAAATATCATCTGTAGATGTATTTTTATTTGCACTTAGTATACATAGCATGATGTTACTACAGTGGGGCAAAAAAGTATTTAGTCAGCCACTGATTGTGCAAGTTCTCCTACTTAGAAAGATGAGAGAGGTCTGTAATTTTCATCATAGCTACACTTCAACTATGAGAGACAAAATGAGGGAAAAATCCAGGAAATCTACCCTTGTCCGGATTTTTAAAGCAATTTACATTGTAAATTATGGTGGAAAATAATTATTTGGTCCATAACAAGTTTAACAACAACTCAATACTATTGTAACATACCCTTTTGTTGGCACTGACAGATGTCAAACATTTCCTGTATCCTTACCAGGTTTGCAACACCTCTGTAGCCTGGTATTTTTGGCCCATTCCTCCATGCCAGATCTCCTCTAGAGCATGATGTTTGGGGGCTGTTTCTGGGCAACACAGACTTTCACTTCCCTCCACCAATTTCCTAGGGGGTTGAGGTCGGAGCCTGGCTAGGCTACTCCATGACCTTGAAAATGCTTTTTTATAGCGTAGCCAGCCTTCGTTGCCCGAGGCATGGTGTTTGAGATCATTGTATCCTGAAGACCCAGGCCATGTTCCAATCTTTCAATGCCTCACTGATGTACAAGGAGGTTTTTGGCTTAAAATTCACGATACATGGCCCCCCCCCCGTTCATTCTTCCCTTAACACGGATCAGTGGTCCTGTCCCCTCTGCAGAAAAAAGCCCCAAAGCATAAGATTTTCACTGGGATTTTTGCTCACCGTTCTCATTTTGACCCCACGGGATGAGATCTTGCGTGAAGCCCCAGATCGAGGGAGATTATCAATGGTCTTGTATGTCTTACAATTGCTCCCACAGTTGATTTATTCACACCAACCTGCTTGCCTATTGTAGATTCACTCTTCCCAGCTGGGTGCAGGTCTAAAATGTTCTTCCTGGTGTCCTTCAACAGCTCTTTGGCCTTGGCCATGGTTGAGTTTGGAGTCTGACTGTTTGAGGCTGTGGACAGGTGTCTTTTATACAGATAACGAGGTCAAACAGGTGCCATTAATACAGGTAAGAGTGGAGGACAGAAGAGCTTCTTAAAGAAGTTACAGGTCTGTGAGAGCCTGAAATCTGGCTTGTTTGTGGGTGATCAAATACTTATTTTCCATTTTTCTAAGTAGGAGAACTTGCACAATCAGTGGCTGACTAAATACTTTTTTGCTCCACTGTATGTACACCTAGTACAAAAAGTAAGGCAATGGTATGTATGCAGAGTGTACATAGTATCTGCCATACTTTAAATTCCTTGGTTTATGATACATTCAACTTACTATTGGTATATCGCAACGCACACATTTTATCCCCTGCTTTTCCTGGTCAGCATTCTAAGGGTCTGGTGCCAATCCCTGGAGAATCGTCAGGGGATGATCCCCGGACCTGACTCCCATCTGTGAGACACAGTCAGTCATGTGTAATGTGATTCCTGACCTAGCCGGAAGGCACCACAGGGTGGTCATCTACTGCATTAGACCGGTGCACCACCTGAGCACTCTCATGTAGCATGTCTTCTCTAATTCTTAGTTACACTCCCACTGGCCTGCAATCCTTTCAGATAATATAAGTCAAGTCAGATTTATTTATGTAGCGCTTTTTACAATGGAACATTGTCTCAAAGCAACTTTGCAATTTCATATCATCTCCTAATAACTACGACCAATCCCAAATTGAGCAAGCCTGGGGTGACAGTGGCAAGGAAAAACTCCCTAAGTGTTATGAGGAAGAAACCTTGGGAGGACCAAGACTCAAAAAGGGACCCAACCTCCTTGGGTGGCGTAGATGATAAATGTAAGAATGAAACTAATTTATCTAAACTAATAAGTCATGGAGTAAACCAGCCGCTAGATTGCTCAGGCAGGGTATTTCTAGTGCCGGTCCCAAGCCCGGATAAATGGTGAGGGTTGCGTCAGGAAGGGCATCCGGTGTAAAACATTTGCCAAATCTAGTATGCGAGTTCATAATAATTTCACCATACCGGACCGGTCGCGGCCCGGGTTAACAACGACCAACACTGGTACTGGTAGCAAACAGGGTACCAGCGGAAATTGGACTACTGTTTGGCCGAAGACGAAAGAGGAGGGATCGTGTGATTAGACAGAGAGAACTCACATGAGCAAGCAGCCTATAGCACTGAGGTAGCACCCCCTAAATGAGGGACGATGACAGGGACAGTAGAGAGCTGGCTGATATGATGCATATAGAAAGGTCCCGATGGTTGTGTGTGCATGAGAAGTGGGGAGGGTAGCAAGGCTCTATGCTTGGTGCGGGTTTTAATAACGGTTCTACCATGGTGTGGGATAGGAGAGAATGGATTGTGTGGGTCCTGAATGAGGACTATGTAAGAATGTCGTTGAGGTGAAAAGGGGGGGTGTCAGTAGGATAATAGGTCCTTAAAAGCTGGAAATCGAGGGTTAATGGTGAATGTTGTTAGTGGCTATGGCACACAATTGGCTGTGAAATTGAGGAGAAAGAAGATTCTGGGGGGAGTTAGATTGAGTGGTTGAGAGCATTCCCAGGGAAGGAGAGAATGGTGTTGGGTGCAGATTTCAAGTGGTCATGTTGGTGGAAGGTAATAAAGGAGATGAGGAATGATGGGCCAGGTTTGGTGTAGGGGATAGGAACGCTAGAAGACAATGGTGGTGGATTTTGCAAAGAGGATGGGAAAAAAATGGCTGTGGTTTCACACATATTTCCAAAGAAGAGGAGCATAGGTGACTTATAAGGAGTGGAGGGAGGAAGCACACAGGTAGACTACATCCTTGTAGAAGATGTTGCTTTAAAGAATTGGGGTGATTGTAAGGTAGTGGCATGGGAGGGTGAAATATAGCTATGCAGCATCGGATGTGGTGGTGCAGGATGCCCTCTGTTGGGTAGGAAAGAGACAGAGGACAAGGCAAGTAGCAGAGGGACCAAATGGTGGAAGTTGAGAATGAAAATGTTGTAAGGGAGTTCGAGAGGAGCTGAGAAGGCTTTGGGTGAAGGAAAGAGCTCCCAGACGCTGGGTAAGTAGCAACACCAGTAATTTAGCAGACAGGTAAAAGGTACTCTGGGTGTGTCTTCTGGACAGGCAAAGGATGTAAGAAACCTGGTGGTGGAATAGGAAGTGCAGGAGGTTTATTCAGAGAAGAGGTCCGCAAAAGAAGAATGGGACAGGGACAGACTAAAGAAGATAGGTGAGTACAAAGGACAAAGAGGGAGGTAGCAAAGACCAAGCACGAAGGCCACGATGAGGTTAATGAAAGATTAGACAGTATGAAGGAGAGAAGGAGTTGTATCTGCTGGCGATACAGAGAGATAGAGCTGGAAAGGATGTGCAGCACGTCAGGGTGCTCAAGGATAGAAATGGCAATGTACTGACAGGTTAGGAGAGGGTGAGGGAAAAGAGGAAGGAGTTATTTTGAGTTTGTTGGATGACTGTAGAAAATGGAAAGGGAAAAATGCTGGATATTGTAGAAATGTGGAACAGTATGTAGCAAGATTAGCGAGGAAGAAGTGAGGAAAGCTTTAAAAGGGATGAAGAACGAACGGCAGTGGGGACCTGATGACATACCGGTTTGGGTATGGAAAAGTCTAGGAGAGCTGGGAGTGGTGTTGTTTTTTTTTGACTAGATTATCAACGGAATTCTGTGAATGAGAGTCATGCCGGAGAATGGAAGAAAAGTTTACTTGTACCGCTTTTTAAGCAGAAGGGTGATGTACACAGAGTTGTGGGTGGCTTCTTACTGGGCCTAAGTTTGATGAGCCACACATGAAGGTTTGGGAGAGAGTTGGTGGAAGCAGGTCTTCAGACAGTAGGAGGTTGACATTGTGTAACAACAGTATGGTTCATGCCAATAAGAGCACCATGGATGCGATTTTTGCTTGAGACTGCTGAGGAGAAGGATAAGAGATGGTCAGAAAGAGCTACCAACCTGCGTTTTTGTGGATTGAAGGTTTTACAGGGTGCCAAGGGAGGAGCTGTGGGTGGTGTAGGAGGAAGTCTCGAGTGGCTGAAAAGTAGTAGATATTAGTGCAGGACAATGTGTGAACAACAGCGTGACAGCAGTGAGATGTGCTGTAAGGAGTGACAGATAGCTTCAAGGTAGAGTGGTACGCATCAAGGACGCCCTGAGTCCCTTCTTATTTGCTCTGTGCGACAGACCTAAAGAATGAGGTGAGACTGAAATCGCCGCGGACTATGATGTTTGCAGATGACATTGTATCTGGTAATTGAGAACAGGAAACAGGTAGAAGAGAACTTGGAGAGGTGGAGTATATCCTGGAAGGAGGGAATGAAAGCCAACGGTAGTAGACAGAAAATACCATGTTGTTAAATGAAAAGGGAGGCAGGTGGAACAGTCCAGCTACAGGGATCAGTGGTCACAAAGGTCCAGGAGTTCAGGTACTGGATCAACTGTCCCAAGGAAATGGGGAGTATGGAAAGGAGGTGAGAAGAGAGTACAGCAGATTGAGTGGGTGGAGAAGATGTCAGGAGTGCTGTGTGACAAAGGGTCACAGCAAAGTGAAAGGAAGATTTATAAGAGAGCAGTGAGACCAGCCTTGTTGTATGGGTTAGAGACAGTGGCACTGACCAAGAGACAGGAAGGCAGAGCTGGAGGTGCAGAAACTAAGATGTTGATGTTCCTCTTTAGGATTTCTAGGGTGGGTGGGGGGGGGGGGACAGGATTAGGAATGAGATCATCAGAGGGACAGACACAGGTTGGAAAATTGGGAGACCAAATTGGAGAGGGAAGACCTGAGTGGTTTGGACATGTGCAGAGGAAGGAGGTCTAGTGGATATATTGGAGGAGGATGTTGGGCGATGGAGCTGCCCAGGCAAGAAGCGGAGAGGAATACCAAAGAGGAGTTATTTGGTAGTGGTAAATGAAGATATGCAGGGAGTTGGGGTGAGAGTAGAGGACGTGGAGGACAGGGTGAGGTGGAAACGTTTAACTCGCTGTGGTGACCCCTGATAAAAGGAGAAACCGAAAGAAGAAGAAGAAGAAGAAGTCATGGAGTCATAGATCAAGTAAAATGTAAAATATAACACCAGTGCCTTGAGATAGCACACTCTTCTATTAACTGTGTGTGTAATTCAGCTAGAGTACATTCTGAGCACAATGGTCGTTCACCCAAATCATATTTAGTTAGTGGTTGTCTGATGATGGCCCTTTTTCACGTATGGATGGGTAATGGAATGGGCAGACAGATAACAAAAGATCATGTGAAATGCCCAGTGAGTGTAGGTGTACGTGTACCTAACCCATTGGTAGCTGAGTATACAATTTGTATCTTCCAATCATGCTGGATGCACTGAGTGTGTGGACATATAGTGGTAATCAGAGACACTGATTGAGCTGACTGATTGGCTGACTTCAGGCCATTTGTGCTGTTCCACCAAGATTCCATAAAGAATCCATGAAGATGTCAGCAGATACATGCAGGACACTGCTGTTTTTAACATTTACATTTTAAAGTATTTTATTTAGGCACTTACACAAGTCAAAGATAAGCAACGACGACGTTCACATTCTGTAGTGAAGTGTAAACATTTTAAAGGTAATACATTCAGACAGTAATTATCCCACATACTGTCTTCCTGGAGGTACCACTATGAAAATATTTACTATTCTCAAAGATGTAAATTTTATATCTTTTAGATATAAAATGATGGCCATACCAAATACAAAACTCTTGCAATACTAAACTATTTCATGGGTTCTTCATAAAGAAAGTTCTTCTAAAATAGGGCCCCCTTCTGTTATACCCACACAAAAAGTAGAACAAACAGATACAAATATAAAATCCCACAACTATAACTTTGTTTCCACCAGCTACTAGAACATGTAGGCACTACTTTAAAGTGATCAGCAATACAGACAAGTTTGACATGTTGTTTCTTCAAATGTCTTCTCCTAGAGCACGTCTAGGTCATAAAGGATTATCGTCATACCTCTGCGTATATTACTTTTTTTACTTTGTGGTATGGATCAACCTATCCTGCACCATCATGTTTGGTGACAGTTTCCCACGGGCAGATAATTTCCTTCACTCCTCCTCTTGCTGCACCAGGGCTCTCCTCCTCTTCATCCTCTGAGTCTATGGGGTAGATTCGGCATTCGGGGGGGATGTCAACTTTGATCTGGAAAAAACTGGAGGAAAAATGAAATGGGACCAAGACTGATGACAAGGTCAATCTTCTAATGTGTATTTATGAATCCTCGGTGTATTCTATGCTTTACTAACTTTGCAATCCTCTTGGACTGAGGCTGTGCAAGCTGCTCCACTCCAAGTGGTTGCACTCGCCCTCCCCCTGCTGTGACGGCACATTTTGGTGAAAGACTGGCAAACACCGAAGGGGCATTGCATCCTCTGCGGAGAATTCGGCTTAGTGACAGAGCTACACGGGACTTGGTGACAGGAGGCTGACACTCCTCGGAAACAGATGTCTCAGAATTTTCTGTGATAGATGGGAAATGAGACGAGGCAGGTCCTCCGCTATCGAACCTCCTCTCAGAGGCTGGGGTGCTGTCGATTGCCACACTGATTGGAGAGGGGCAAGCTGCACTGTTGGGCAAGGTCATCAGCCCTGGGGAGGTAGTGGACTGGGATTCATACATACCAGTGTAAACAGCCAGGTGTGGCACAGGTGCAGTGAACCGGCAGAGCTAAAGGACACAGCAATCAAAAACGTTAGAAGTCTTTTTTATTATTTCATTCCAGCAGCCAAAATCAAATACCACTCCACTTTTGACAGTGTGTGTCTTTTTGTATTTGGCTGTAAATTGGTTGTATATTTTCTCTTTATAACCTTGAACTGTGCTTCAATTTCATGAGCTAAATATAATTCCACCATGGTATTTAACAGTATACTGCTGATATCCAGTGATGCTCATACTATTTTTGTGACTGATGAGAAGTGAATCTCCACAGCCATGTTCCAAATGTGAGGGTTGTTGTAGCAGCAAGTGAGGGACCAAGTCCATTTTAATGGATATGGATGTGCAATGAGATGTTCGACATGAACATATGAATGTTATGTTTAGGTATGACATTGACATTGTACCTCTAAATTTATAGAAAGTAATCAAACCTTCTGTTCACAACAAAGCCTAATTTTCTTTTCTTTTTAAAAATATCTGCATATGTAGTACTTAATACTTTATGATACCAAGTTAAACAGAAATAGTACAATGGTGTGATGGGAACAAACATGCAAAGACTTAATGATTATGAATGACAGACACATGATATGACACAGGACAGCAATGGGTTATGAATGTATGCATTGCTTTATTACACAGATGACAAGGGAATACAGCTCAGCAGACTCTGCAGTACAGAAGATAAAGCAGAGAAATGGACAAATATTCTTTGATAATGACTCACATAATGAACACAAGATGACAGAATCTGACAAAAACAGACATTCACATGACACTTATACAGTGAGCGAATACAGCAGATTATCCCAAACATTAAATCCATTGTAGGAGCTTACAATGGATTTCAGTGCATGAAGTAGTGAAAGTGCAACCATTGCAACTACAACAGTTTGCCACATTCTGCACATAAACAGTAGTACTTTGTTGTTAATTCGTTCCAGAAGTCATGTCGAGTACCAGAAACTACGAGTATTGAGCAAATCTTTCCCATAAGAAATAATGTAAATTGAATGAATATGTTCCTGACTCCCAGCAAATCCACACTATACAGTGGGGCAAAAAAGTATTTAGTCAGCCACTGATTGTGCAAGTTCTCCTACTTAGAAACAGGAGAGAGGTCTGTAATTTTCATCATAGCTACACTTCAACTATGGGAGACAACATGAGAAAAAAGTCCAGGAAATCACATTGTAGGATTTTTAAAGAATTTAATTGTAAATCATGGTGGAAAATAAGTACCCAAAAACAAGCAAGATTTCTGGCTCTCACAGACCTGTAACAACTTCTTTAAGAAGCTCTTCTGTCCTCCACTTGTTACCTGTATTAATGACACCTGTTTGACCTCGTTATCTGTATAAAAGACACCTGTCCACAGCCTCAAACAGTCAGACTCCAAACTCAACCATGGCCAAGACCAAAGAGCTGTTGAAGGACACCAGGAAGAAAATTGTAGACCTGCAGCAGTCTGGAAAGAGTGAATCTACAACTTTCTGGTAAAAAAATCAACTCGTCATGTTTGGAGGAAGAAAGAATGCTGAGTCGCATCCAAAGAACACCATACCTACTGTGAAGCATGGGGGTGGAAACACATATTGCTGTTTGGGGCTGTTATTCTGCAGAGGGGACAGGACGACTGATCCATGTGTAAGGGAAGAATGTATCGTGAGATTTTAAGCCAAACCTCCTTCCATCAGTGAGAGCATTGAAGATGGAACGTGGCTGGGTCTTCCAGCATGACAATGATCCCAAAACACACCGCTCAGGCAATGAAGGAGTGGCTCCGTAAAAAGCGTTTCAAGGTCCTGGAAGTGGCCCTAGCCAGTCTCCAGACCTCAAACCCCATAGAAAATTTGTTTAGGGAGTTGAAAGTCCGTGTTTGCCCCAAAACATCACTGCTCTAGAGGAGATCTGCATGGAGGGAATGGGCCAAAATACCAGCTACAGTGTGTGCCAACCTGGTGAAGACTTACAGGAAACGTTTGACCTCTGTCATTGCCAACAAAGGTTATGTTACAAAGTATTGATTTGAACTTATGTTATTGACCAAATACTTATTTTCCACCATAATTTACAATTTAATTCTTTAAAAATCCTACAATGTGATTTCCTGGATTTTTTTCCTCATTTTGTCTCTCATAGCTGAAGTGTAGCTATGATGAAAAGTACAGACCTCTCTCATCTTTCTAAGTAGGAGAACTTGCACAATCAGTGGCTGACTAAATACTTTTCTGCCCCACTGTATAAGTCATTACATGCATTGATGTAATTGTATTGTACAGGTACTCCCTGGGGATATGTTAAATAAGTTAAATATATCATGAACTGAGGAGTTTAACGAGTGTTTGGTAGAGCAGTCTATACTGTATCATAGTGGAGCCTATAATAAGTAATGATGAAAAATTAATGTTTAATACAATTACATTAACCTACAGTTGGCTGAAATCATTGCTACAAAGCTTATTTTATAATAAAGTGTTGAAAAATCTAATGTCGTGAGTTTTAGTGAGCAATGGATTGAAAGTGAAAAGTCAAGCAAAACACAGTCTATAGGTGAAGTCAGCACTGCTGCTCAGTTGGCTGCAGCCTGAAAGCCCAACAAACATGTTAAGAATATCATACTGCACTCAGTGGTTCTCACTGTATTCCTTTTGGATGGCTGTTATCCCTAACTTTTTTTAGAACCCATGGGGAATTATTTGCACTAAGATTATGGTACTGTAGACGTAAAAATACAGAAAAGCATGAGAGATCTGCTCTGAGCGAGAGCTACTGTTAATCTGAATCAGTGAATCACTGTGTACTGAATCGTGATCCAATGTGTCAGCTGAAACGTGTTGCGCCAAGAACCGAATTCAACGATTTCCCAGGTGGTCGAGAACTGAGGTACCACAAACCAGTGTTTTTCTTAAAAAAATAATGCCTCCATCAGAGGTTAGAGACATACCAACTCAGGATTAAAATACATTTTTTGCCAAGTCAGTAGTGAATCATTTAAAATGAACTTGAATGCATCTTAGACATTAAATACTACTTCCTATCCTATCGAGATTTCTTAATGAGAGTTAGGTATGAATTTGACTTATGTTACTTTTATGTTGTTATGTAATTACATTTTTGTGAAACTAGCAGTTTGTCAAGCAATTTATTAATTAATATGAAAACAACATTATAAACAAGTTTTGCTAATCATATTCCTTATTTAATACGAATTCCTTATTTAAATATCTAAATATGTACTGGTTACAGTGGTGCTTGAAAGTTTGTGAACCCTTTTATTATATTTTGTCATTTATTTATTGAGAAAAAGTAATATACATATCCAATACCACATATCATTTCTTTCATCTGGTATCTGGAATTACACTTCCCCATGCACACCGGCTTGGAGGAATTTTAGCCTATTCCTCCATATCGAAAAGCTTCAGCTCTGGGATTTTGGTGGGTTTCCTTCCATGAACTGCTCGCTTCAGGTCCTTCCACAACATTTCCATTGGACGGAGCACAGGACTTTGACATGGCCATTCCAAAACATACATTTTATTCTTCTGTAACCATTCTTTGGTAGAACGGCTTGTGTGCTTTGGGTCGGTGTCTTGCTGCATGACCCACCTTCTCTTGAGATTCAGTTCATGGACAGATGTCCTGACATTTTTCTTTAGAATTCTCTGATATAATTCAGAAGTCATTGTTCCTTCAATGCGGTCAAGCCATCCTGGCCCAGGTGCAGCAAAACAGGCTCAAGCCATGATACTACCACCACCATGTTTAACAGATGGCATAAGGTTCTCATGCTAGAATGCACGATTAACGCTTCGCATTTAAACCAAACATTTTATCATTTCATAATTTAATCTCATCCATCCTCAATACAGTTTTCCAACAGCCTTCTGGCTTGTCAATGTGATCTTGGAGTGATCTTTGTTGGTTGACCTCTTCTTGAAAGGGTAACATTGGAGTGGTGGAGTCCAGACTCCAGATGATTTTGTAACCTTTTCCAATCTGATAAGTATCAGCAACACTTTTTCTGAGGTCCTCAGAAACCTCCTTTGTTCATGGGACTGTGGTAGCCTAGCGGTTAAGGTACTGGACTTTGGACCAGAAAGTCCAGGGTTCAAATCCCGCCTCTGCCAAGCTGCCACTGTTGGGTCCTTGAGCAAGACCCATAACCCACAATTGCTTGGATTGTAAGACTGTACCAATTGTAAGTCGCTCTGGATAAGGGCGTCTGCTAAATGCTGTAAATGTATGCCATGATGAAAGTCTGATCCTCATCCACAAACGTGTTATGAGGATCAGACTTTGATAGGTCACTGTTCTTTAAATACAACAGAGCATCTATTCAATTTGATTTAAAACACTTGACTCTAATTTCACCTTCAAAGCAATTGCTAATCCTAGAGGTTCAAATATTTTTTGCCAGGAGTGAAAAAAGCTTCAGGAGTTAAAATCTTGAAACTCTGATGATGTTTATATAGAACCTTTTAAAGGGTTCACAAACCTCTAAGCACCTATATACAGTGTACAGTACAATGGATGTAATATATATATCATAAATTAAAGTGGTTGTGGCAAAAACTATATATTGATACTTTTCTATACAGCCTGTCTGTGCAAAAATAATATTTATTTCCTTATTTTTTCTGAGCCAGCTTGCTCATAACCTGTGTGATGTCGACAGGGCCACTGGCAGCCAGTTTGGCCTTCTGTGCCTCCTCCTGCTGCCTCAGGATGATGGGACTCAGGCTGGGCCTGCGCTTCTTGGCATTCTGCTCCAGCTGTGCATCACTGAGGGAGAACAAAATATCACGTGTATTATGACATTTATACTCTGGCATGCACTTTTAGGATTTTAGAAAAGATTCTCATTCCTGACACACTGTTTACTAAAGCTAACCTGAATCTGTGTGGCTCAGGAGCTACAGCCTTTTTCTGTGTGTCTTTAAATACTGTGGACTTCAAATATCGGCCATATGAATCCTGCATAGAAATCAGGGATTAGCATCATGGTTAAAGAAGTCAGCAGAATATTAAATGACCTGTGTTGATGGTGTCTGGGGATCTGGCTGACCTTTTTCATGAGCATATAGATGTGAGTCTGGGCAGCATCCAGGACATAGCGATGAGGGTGAGACAGACCTTTCACAGTGATCTCCATGGTTTTACCATCGATGTTGATCCAACGAGGAGCACCCCGAGCCAGGAAAGTCCTATAAGGTAATGCCAACAACAGGAAATTAAAAAAAAAAAAAGGTCAGGGAAAATGTGATACGGGTATGCACCATTTACCGTCCGATTAACTTCCATTCGCTTTAATGGCCGAGGTCATAAAAATTATAAGACAACATAAAAATCTGTCTTATATACAGTCTAACCTCGTTATCTCACAGAGTTTGGCACCTTAACGAAGATCCAGCACCTCTGCATTTTTATATATAAAACAAAATGAAAATGAGCAATATTAATAAATACATTACAATTAAATAGTACTTTTCTGTCTGTAACCTCCTTTCCAAAAAGCCCAACGGCTCATTTTCTTTGATGTTAATAATTGGCATAATTATTTCATTAGTCACGTATTGCGTGCCCATGCATCAGGAGAGCGAGGGCAAGGTTTGGAAATGGCAAAAAAAAGACAACATAGTTAAGACTAAGTGTTTTTCCTTTTCATTTCATACATGTTGCACTATGAGCACAGTTGTATTTAACGTTCACTTACATTTACATTTACAGCATTTGGCAGATGCCCTTATCCAGAGCGACTTACAATTGGTACAGTCTTACAATCCAAGCAGTTGTGGGTTAAGGGTCTTGCTCAAGGACCCAACTGTGGCAGCTTGTTAGAGGTGGGTTTTGAACCCTGGACCTTCTGGTCCATAGTCCAATACCTTAACCGCTAGGCTACACAGTCCACTTGCCGAATCACTCGGTGTTCCCTTACCTCATGTATTACAAATAAAGCACTGCTTAGCAGCCATACTGAGCATACAATCACATTTACAATGTGCATAAATGTGTACATATGCAACTTCTGTTCATTTCATCGTATCTTTTGCCCAAAAGCATCATTAAAGAATGGGGCAGGCGAGAAGGGTGTATGGGCGACCCAGTCAGTAGGATTAAAGTGACAATTACCGACCGGACTCCTAAAAAGTTTGCTGCTTAAGGGGGTAGAATTTCATATCTGACAAGACATTTGTCACATTTCAAGGATGGCAAGGGCGAGAGCCAAGGTTGGCGGCTTTTCGAGGAAGTGCATGGAAGGAAGTGCGACCTGCCATCAGAGGTGGCGAGAGAGGAGTTTTGTCAGATAACAAGGTTAAACTGCATCTTCTTTACATATGAATGACAGAAAACCATTATGAGTGAACCCTTAACACCTGCTGACAGAAAAGAGAATCACAGTCTTTAAAGAAATCAAACATGGTATTGTTCCTTTTGGTTTTGGTAAGTGTTTCAAGACACAAAGATAAAAATTACTGGGTTTTGATGAAATACTATTGATTAAAATTAACAATACACCTGTACATTCTACACACCTGTACATGGACAGGACACTGACATGTACATTTACTGCCAAATCCATTTAAAATATGCTGTACACACAGCATTAAAAATGTACACAACAGATAAGTGGTATGAAGCTTACTTGTAGATCTGCTGGGCTTTCTCTTTCATTGTAGCTGCAGCACCCCATTTCAGATCTTCACATGCCTCCCAAAATGCAAGATTCTCACCTATTCATCAACAGAAACCAACTCTTAGTCCCACATCATCACTGAAAAGGGTCAAAATGCTGTGTTGTGACATTTGTGCTTTGGAAACCTTTGGGGCCTTATATGAATCCTATCTGTCTTTACTGAAAATCTCTTTGTATGGGATTTCCAGTTTGAAGGGTGCCATGTGAGGACAAAGCCCACCGTACTCCGTGCTAGGACTCTAAATAGTGGTATAAAATTATGCAGCCTTGCTGTTTTTGTGAACGCATTTTGGACAAAATACACTCAGAAAACCAGCAAGCAAAATATCAAGACACATTCCTTGGTCAGAGGCTAACACTAGCTATGCAAGAACCTAAGCCAGTCTTGCCTCATTAGATGCTGTTCTCCAAGCTATTACCTAACTGAAAGAGATTTGGTCACAACATTTCAAGATAAAGAGCAATATTGATGTGGAACTAAAAAGTCAAAGTGAAGGACTTTGCATGAAGTTCAGAAACACGATGCTGTTCTCCAGCGATTACCTATCTGAAAGAGATTTGGTCAACAACATTTCAAGAGAAAGACAAGATATCATCTCTGATGTGGAAACGAAAAAAGTCAAGGGAAGGACTTTTGCAGAAGTTCAGAAACAGCCGAACTTATCGGGGGGCGCCCCACCATTCACATGTCTGAGCCAAAGAGTTGTGAAAGAACAGGAGAGACACTAAGAGTGTGGTGCGGAGAGAGGGGGAGTGCGGTGTTGGCTGTGTGGTGGTCTACAAGGCACCTGTGTGTGTGCAAGCACACCTGGGGGGGAAACCAGTATTTCCCTATAGATGGGACAGTGAATCGGCCGTATGTGCGTGAGGAGATATGACTGACAACAGGCATCAAAAGGGCGAGAAAGAATGGGCCAGTGCACGTTGAGTTACTGCCGACATGTTTGCCCTGAAACACTGGGGCTGCAATGTGTGTGCGTGTTGTCTGGGGAAAATCGAGTTATGTTGACATTAGTCAAACCCAGTTTGCTGGCGATGAACGCGGTTTACATGGCATTTTAGTAGTTGGAAGGGACTGACGGAAATCAAAAGCATTATCTCCTACAACAGACTAGTCCATGGAGAGCGTTACTTTAGTTCTGTGCTGTTTACATGACAGGTGCACATATACAGGAATTGGTTTTTGCAGTTATTTCCTGTTTTGTTGGTTTTTGTTGTAGCCGTTCTGGGGATGCCGGTTCAGGGTCGAAACATGTTTATTTTTTATTGCATAGCGTCCCGCCATTCCTCCCTTTCCTTCCCTCGCCCGCCACCTCTGGCTTTCCTTTAGCTAATCTTGTTTAACTTTTTCTCTCTCCTCCTTATCTACTTGCAAATCCATTCACTGGTAGTTTTTCCCGTTCTTCATAATTTGTGGACACAATATTTTCCCACCATGTGCCTACTTTTCCTACTCGCCCCGGACTGCACCCTTTTGGGTCGCCCCCTCGGATGCTACAATCCTCCTTCCTCAATTTCACTCCCAAGTCATTCCGGTCCCCTCTGCCATTACCAGGAGCCCGCCTACTGATAGAAATTCCCACGCTCTCTACGGATCCCACGCGGGCCTGAGGATTTGATTGAAACCTTAGTGAAAGAGATCCACTCTACTTATTATAGATCATTGTACACAACCAGGGCTGACTACCCTTCTACCCTTAAAATGGATACCCAGATGTCGCGATTCTCCATACAGTGGGGCAACGTCAAAGTATTTAGTCAGTCACTGACTGTGCAAGTTCTCCTACTTTAGAAAGATGAGAGAGGTCTGTCATTTTCATCATAGCTACACTTCAAACTATGAGAGACAAAATATGAGAAAAAAAATCCAGGAAAATCACATTGTAGGATTTTTAAAGAATTTAATTGTAAATCATAGTGGAAAAATAAGTATTTGGGTCACCTGCAAACAAGCAAGACATTCTGGCTCTCACAGACCCCCCTGTAACAACTTCTTTAAGAAGCTCTTTTCCGTTCTCCACTCGTTACCTGTATTAATGCCACCTGTTTGAATCCTCGTTATCTGTATAAAAGAACACCTGTCCACAGGCCTCAAACAGTCAGACTCCAAACTCAACCATGGCCAAGACCAAAGAGCTTGTTCAACGGACACCAGACCGAAAATTGTAGACCTGCACCAGGCTGGGGAAGAGTGAATCTACAATAGGCAAGCAGGTTGGTGTGAATAAATCAACTGTGGGCAAGCAATTGTAAGACATACAAGAACCACTGTTAATCTTCCTCGATCTGGGGCTCCACGCAAGACCTCATCCGTGGGGTCAAAATGATCATGAGAACGGTGAGCAAAGATCACAAAACTACAAAACGGAGGACCTGATGAATGACCTGCAGAGAGCTGGGACCAAAGTAACAAAGCTAACCATCAGTAACACACACTATGCCGAGAGGGACTCAGATCCTGCAGTGCCAGGCGTGTCCCCCTGCTTAAGCCAGTGTACATGTCCAGGCCCGTCTGAGTTTGCCAGAGAGCAATATGGATGATCCAGAAGAGGATTGGGAGAATATCATGTTGGTCAGGATTGAAAACCAAAATAGAAACTTTCTGGTTAAAAACTCAAAAAAACTGGAGGAAAAATAATGCTGAGTTGAATCCTAAGAACACCATACCTACTGTGGAAGCATGGGGGTGGAAACATCATGCTTTGGGGCTGTTTTTCTCCAAAGGGGGACAGGACGACTGATCCGTGTTAAGGGAAGAATGAACAGGGGCCCATGTATGGTGAGATTTTAAGCCAAAACCCGTTCCATCCAGCAGAGAGCATTGAAGATGGAACGTGGCTGGGTCTTCCAGCATGGACAATGATTTCCAAACACACCACTCGGGCAACAAAGGAGTGGCTCCGTAAAAAGCAATTTCAAGGTCCAGGGAGTGGCCTAGCCAGTCTCCAGACCTCAACTCCATAGAAAATGTTGTGGAGGGAGTTGAAAGTCCGTGTTGCCCCCAAAACATCACTGCTCTAGAGGAGATCTGCATGGAGGAATGGGCCAAAATTACCAGCTACATACAGTACACATACAGTATGTGGCCAAACCTGGTGAAGACTTACAGGAAACGTTTGACCCCTGTTCATTGCCAACAAAGGTTATGTTACAAAGTATTGAGTTGAACCAATTTATTGACCAAATACTTATTTTTCCACCTTGATTTACAATTACATTCTTTAAAAAATCCTACAATGTGATTTCCTGGATTTTTTTTCTCATTGTGTCTCTAATAGTTGAAGTGTACCTATGATGAAAATGACAGACCTCTCTCATCTTTCCTAAGTAGGAGAAACTTGCAAAATCAGTGACTGACTAAATACTTTTTTTGCCCCACTGTATATACAATTGTAAAACATTCAGTATAAAAGTCTCAAACAAAAATTACATCATGTAATTATCAACATCGTAGTTGTGTGAAACAACCCATAATTTTTTTTAACTATTTTTTCATTACTTTTCCAGACTTAAATACACACCCAGCTGAGTGTTTTTGATGTGGACCTTACAGTACTGTGAAAAAGTCTTAGGCCACCATTTGATTAGATATGCCATTGTTTTAGCAATGGTATAACAAAACCATATATAATTATTTCTCAGTCTCTTTTATTAGAAAATTACAGGAAAAGTGTATGCCGTGATTGAAAAAATAATTAAATAAAAAAAATCTGAAAAAAACATTGGCTACAGTGGAAGTATTTAGTGTGAGTTCCCCTTAACACTTGAGCAGTAGCAGCATCTGGCAGCTTCAAGTGGATGCCAAGTTGACCCTTCTAAAGTCTGAAGACACTTTATCAGGAATGGTCTTTCTGTAAGTGTAGCCAGCCATGAAACCACTTTTTTTGGAAGGATAATAGGCTTTTTTTTGAAAAGGTTAAGATATGCTAAAGCTCACAAAAACCGGAATGAAGATCAGTGTAAAAGAGTTTTATGGAGTGACGAATCCAAGTTTGGAATTTTTGTGGCCAATTGCTGACAATATGTTAAATATGATCATTATACCTTTGCTAAAACAACAACTCGAATGGTGGCCTAAGGCTTTTGCACAGTACGGTAAATTGCAACTTTAATCCAAACCTTAACTGCTCTACTCCAAATACACAAGTCAGCACATTACACCAATACCTTTCTGGAATCATTCTGGAAAGCCCAGACGGATAGACAATTGAGTTTTAAAAGACTTTCTCAGATAAATTAATAGCCTTATTGTGAAAACTTTTCAGAGAGGTATTTGAAGGAAAAACAACCCCCGCCCCAATGACACAAGCTATGATTTCAGTCCTCCTTAAGAAGAATAACGATCCTCTTAAATGTGAATCACTTTGCCCAGTTATCCTCCTCCCTGTGATTAAAAGATCTTGGCTAAAGTCTTCACAAACTAAAAAGTCACAAAGACGACAATTCATCCAGACCAAACAGGTTTTATTATTGGGAGGCAGTTATCGGATTATCCGGCAGCAAGTGCCATGCCAGAAGTCTTGACATCAGTTAAAGCTCATAAAGCTTTGGAGCGGATTGAATACAATTTTTGTTTTCAACACTGAAATGGTTTGGATTTGGCTCCAACTTCTGCTCCTGGATTAAGATTTTGTACACTGCACCTCAGGCCTCAGTAACAAAGAACAACTTATTATAACAAGTTTTCTCTCTCAATAGGGGTACAAGGAACAGTTGCCCTCTGTCCCCACTGCCTTTCAATATTGCCACAGAATGTTTATTAGTGACCATTAGGAGTGCTATGGCAGATATCCCACCCTGCAAAAACTCATTTCAAAAAGAATTAAGACTCCGACCCCCGACCTTCTCCTCCAAAGAGTCCCTCTTGCAGTTATGGTGGAAAATAAGTATTTGGTCAGTAACAAAAGTTCAACTCAATACTTTGTAACATAACCTTTGTTGGCAATGACAGAGGCCAAACGTTTCCTGTAAGTCTTCACCAGGTTGGCACAAACTGCAGCTGGTATTTTGGCCCATTCCTCCATGCAGATCTCCTCTAGAGCAGTGATGTTTTGGGGCACCATGGATGTTCAACTCCCTAAACAAATTTTCTATGGGGTTGAGGTCTGGAGACTGGCTAGGCCACTCCAGGACCTTGAAATGCTTTTTACGGAGCCACTCCTCCTTTACCCGAGCGGTGTGTTTGGGATCATTGTCATGCTGGAAGACCCAGCCACGTTCCATCTTCAATGCTCTCACTGATGGAAGGAGGTTTTGGCTTAAAATCTCACGATACATGGCCCCATTCATTCTTCCCTTAAGATGGGTCGTCCTGTCCCCTCTGCAGAAAAACATCCCCAAAGCATGATGTTTCCACCCCCATGCTTCACAATAGGTATGGTGCAACTCAGCATTCTTCTTTCTCCAAACACAATGAGTTGAGTTTTTACCAAAAAGTTCTATTTTGGTTTCATCTGACCACATGATATTCTCCTCTTCTGGATCATCCATATGTTCTCTGGCAAACTTCAGACGGGCCTGGACATGTACTGGCTTAGCAGGGGGACACGCCTGGCCACTGCAGGGATCTGAGTCCCCTCTCGGCGTAGTGTGGTTACTTATTTTCCACCATGATTTACAACTCAATTCTTTAAAAATCCTACAATGTGATTTCCTGGATTTTTTTTTCCTCATTTTGTCTCTCATAGTTGAAGTGTAGCTATGATGAAAATTACAGACCTCTCTCATCTTTCTATGTAGAGGAACTTGCACAATCAGTGGCTGACTAAATACTTTTTTGCCCCACTGTATGTTACACAGACTGCATCTCTCTAAAGATAAACTGGCTCAACTAAATGTAGGACCACATTCAGAATGTCTCTGATGCCACTACCAAGATAAAGCTACCTTGGGGTCATATGTTTTGGCTATGCCCCTGGCTCATCTCATTCTGCTCAGCTATCTTCAACACACTCATTTACATATGCAATAATAAGCTCAACCCTAACCCTTTGACTGCAATTTCTATAATCTAATAGGGGATTTCCATGCCTGCTACACAGGCTGAGGTTATTGCCTTCTAATAGGCGTTTGATTATTACCAAATGGACAAGGTCTCTCCTGCCAACATAAGCGGTGGGTGGGGTAGTTAATGGACCATCTCAAGCTGGAGTGAGTGATGAAGTGAAAATATGTTTTGGCTCTTCCCAGAGGATTTATACAATCTGGCAGCGAATCTTGGCCTACCAGTGAATGAGCTATATTTCTCCCCCGCCCCCACCATCTGCACTCTACTATCACACCCTCACTATAAATGAATAGACCAAAGTGCCCCCACCAACTGCTATTATGTGTGCATGTACTGCATACTGCATATACTACAGTGGCGCTTGAAAATTTGTGAACCCTTTAGATTGTTCTATATTTCTGCATAAATATGACCCAAAACATCAGATTTTCACACAAGTCCTAAAAGTAGATAAAGAGAACCCAGTTGAGACAAATCAAACAAATTAGACAAAAATATTATACTTGGTCATTTGTTTATTGAGGAAAATGATCCAATATTACATATTAGTCAGTGGCAAAAGTATGTGAACCTCTAGTATTAGCAGTTCATTTGAAGGTGAAATTAGAGTCAGATGTTTTCAATCAATGGGATGACGATCAGGTGTGAGTGGGCACCCTGTTTTATTTAAAGAACAGGGATCTATCAAAGTCTGCTCTTCATAACATGTTTGTGGAAGTGTATCATGGCACGATAGTTTTCTGAGGAGCTCAGAAAGAGTTATTGATGCTCATCAGGCTGGAAAAGGTTACAAAACCTCTCTAAAGAGTTTGGACTCCAATCCACAGTCAGACAGATTGTGTACAAATGAAGGAAATTCAAGACCATTGTTACCCTCCCCAGGAGTGGTCGACCAACAAAGATCACTCCAAGAGCAAGGCGTGTAATAGCTGGCGAGGTCACAAAGGACCCCAGGGTAACTTCTAAGCAACTGAAGGCCTCTCTCACATTGGCTAATGTTAATGTTCATGAGTCCACCATCAGAAGAACACTGAACAACAATGGTGTACACTGCATTCCAGCATAAGAACCTTATCCCATCTGTGAAACATGGTGGTGGTAGTGTCATGGTTTGGGCCTGTTTTGCTGCATCTGGGCAGGACGGCTTGCCATCATTGATGGAACAATGAATTCTGAATGATATCAGAGAATTCTAAAGGAATATGTCAGGACATCTGTCCATGAACTGAATCTCAAGAGAAGGTGGGCATGCAGCAAGACAACGACCCTAAGCACACAAGCCGTTCTACCAAGAATGGTTAAAGAAGAATAAAGTTCATGTTTTGAATGGCCAAAGTCAAAGTCCTGACCTTAATCCAATGGAAATGTTGTGGAAGGACCTGAAGTGAGCAGCTAATGTGAGGAAACCCACCAACATCCCAGAGCTGAAGCTGTTCTGTACGGAGAATGGGCTAAAATTCCTCCAAGCCGGTGTGCAGGACTGATCACACAGTTACAGGAGGGGGCACAGGGGGGTCACACCAGATACTGAAAGCAAAGGGTCACATACTTTTGCCACTCACTAATATGTAATATTGGATCATTTTCTTCAATAAATAAATGACCAAGTATAATATATTTGTCTCATTTGTTTAACTGGGTTCTCCTTATCTACTTTTAGGACTTGTGTGAAAATCTGATGATGTTTTAGGAAATATTTATGCAGAAATATAGAAAATTCTAAAGGATTCACAAACTTTCAAGCACCAGTGATGATGAAGACTGTGATGATTGTCCCAGTTCCTGTCCTGGGTCCTGGCACTGGCACATGTTGCAAATAGTTTGCTGCCATTGAGGTTAGGTTAGATTTAGAAACTTGGTGACCCCACAATTCTACTACGCAAATCTCTAACTATGAAATGGAGACATTTTTAACTATCTAACCATTCTGGTCAGTGTGGGTAGGTGCAAAATCTTGCATTGTTAATATTTAGAAAATCAACCAGAAAAATCCTGTACTTTCTAATCTTCTACATCCCGCTTTTATCCTAGGTTTTTGTGCAAGACGGAAGTACACATTCCATGCCTGTGTAGAACAGTGGTGTAAGTGTAGTTCAGAATCAATGAGATTATGCATGTGTAATGCACACCACATACCGCTGAACTCCTTCTTCAGAAAAAGACGGAAATCTGCACGTCCACGGGGATCACAGAGCAGCTCCCCAAAGCTGAAAGTCCAGCGCTCGACTCTCATTTTTGTCGGATTCTCAACACTTTGAAAAAACATAAAGCAGACTTTTTAGTGTTTACTTAATAGCTGAACAACTATTGTACCCTGTCAATAACAGACTCACTTTGGCATGTTAAGATCCCAGTACGTCACATCATCTGTTAGCCAGGGGTTGCTTGGCAAGCATGGATAAAGGAAGGGGTCATGTTGTTTGTATGTGGTTGCATACTTCACAAGGCTGCAACAATGATAATAGTACACAGATGAATTCTGTACATAATTAAGAAATATGAGTTGTCATAGCAAGGTATGCAAAATGATTGATCACCAAGATGATATTCCCACTGCATGTATTCAAACAGCATGACTGGTATTCCTAACAGCATGTATTCAGACATATATAGGAACTTAAGATTTGCTTGGTAAAATCAAACTTTTATAAATGATTTGCTTTGTTAAAACAGTAAGTACCACCAATATATGCATTACACAAAGAGCCCAGTCAGCTTAGATAAAATGCAGTTAGCTTCACAATTACATTTAGTACTTCCCTTTACCAGCACACCACAGAGTCTTTGCCTACATTGCTTGATACCAGTGGAGAATACAGAGCACCATGTCTGAGACACTCCTCAACACAGAAGGTCTCCAAATCCTTCAGGGTCCTAAGTCCTATTGTGTGGAATCTCTTCACTAGCTCACCCTTCAGGCTTTCAGTGGGGTTTAGATTAAGGAACTGAGGTAGCCATGTCAAAACCATATTTTTGTGAATATGGTTGTGTGTTCGTTCGCTTGCTTTTTGCTCTGCTGGAATATTGAACCAGCATCTAGCAAATTCCAATTGGTCATGTTCATGAATATATTAAAAAGAGCCTTTCTTCTTGCATGCCATCCAAACTGTTTGTTGGCATGAAGGTCATATTTATCTTTAGATTGGAGTGACTTCAGAATGGTGCCATCTCCAAATTATTGCCCCTCTAACCATCCTTTGCAATATGTTGGTCCAAAATCCACTTGATGTTGTAGTTTAAACCTCTTAATTATTGCCCTAACAGTAGATATGTGCAATTTATGCATGTGAATGTTTACATATTCCTTAACAAAGGTCAGCATACTTTAGTCTCAGTTTAATTAAATATTCTCTAATCTAGAAAATGTCGGATTGCTGCAAAACTCGGCATGCCATTATATCTCAAGCAGATATGTAAATGATTAAAGGTGTGGTCTAATTAGAAACTGGGTCTTGCCACAAGGAGGCATACAAGTACTTCCCCTGCTGTCTACAAAAGTTCTCTCAGAGGCTATTTTTGGGTAATGTACCTCTTTTTGAGAGATCATTGACTGCTAGACATGCCCTCCAAGACGCACTCGAAGACATATGCCTAGCTGACAGACTTTGAGAGGTGGCACTTCATTGGATTGAGAGATGCAGACTGGTTGTTTCGACGAATTGCAAGCCAATTGCCATTCTGACCTAGCTGTTAATAGGTGTTGGGAGCAGTGGTTCAGTGAGGGCACATGGTGAACAGGTTCCAAATTGCCCAGACCACCTACTGAGCATGAGCAGCTCCCACAGTTTCCTTGTCCACCACCCAGACACAGATGGCACCTTCACTAAATACCCCTGTTTCTGCCCAGAACATTTCCAAGCAATTAGCAGAAGGAAATTTGTTGTCACAGTGCCTATTACAGTCCTGTCACTGACAGTTGCGGTTGTGTCGTGAACGAGAACTGAACTGCTATGAACTGAAGTTGTATTGTCTTTAATGATGAATCCAGGTTGTGTTTGGGATCCGACGCCGGTTGGGTTCGAGAAATCCTGCCTTTGTTGTGGAGCCACACACTGCCCCAACTGCTGGTATAATGATCTGGGGAGCCATTGCATATGACAGTCCGTCACCCCAAGTAGTGATACGAGCAGCACTAATGCTAATTTCACTAATGCTCACCCATGCACAACAAGGGTTTCCCAGGAATGTCTCTGCCAGATTGCAACACTTCCTTGGTCTGCCCAGTTGCCAGATTTATCGCCAATTGACCAAGACTCAGTGTCTAATCAGACCACACCTATAATCATTTTCATATCTGCCTGCCTGCCTGCTATATATACTGCTCAAAAAAATAAAGGTAACACTTAAACAACACAATATCACTCCAAGTATTCCCTTTATTTGTTTGAGCAGTATATATATATATAAAGTGCTTTCTTTACCCTTCCAAACAGACTGTAGAAAAGTCAACTTGGAATCTTGCTGCTATTACTGTAAGTGTAAGAGAAGGTCACACTAAATACTTGCCACTGTAGCCTACAGAAGCTGTTTCTTAATATTTTTTTTCAGTTTTTAAGGGCACTTTGGAAAACACCATTTAAGCTGTCTTTGTAATGTGGGAGGAAACCAGAGTTCCCAGAGTAAACCCAAGAATACACGGGGAGGAAATGTAAACTCCTCACAGGTGGAGTCCGAGGTCAAGGTCGAACCAGGGATCTCGGAGCTGCAAGGTAACAGTGCTAACCACAAATTTCCTATATTTTCAGCTTGTATAGTAATAAAGGGACTGAGAAATAATTACAGTATGTATGGGGATTATACCATAGCTAAAACAATGGTATGACTAATCTAATGGTGCCCTAAGACTTTTGCACAGTACTGTAAAAATTATTGACAGGGGCCAATAATTGTGGAGGGGATTGTACTTTAAAACATCTAAAACTGTATAACTGATGTGCATTCTTTTTGTCTAATTTGTTTAACTAGGTTCTCTTTACTTACTCTTAGGACTTCTAAAAAGCTTTCTAAAAAAATATTCTAAAAGGCTTTCAAGAACCACTGTATGTATATCTGTGTTTATGTATATATAAATACACACATACTATATTATTGTATGTGTATACACACACATGTATATAAAGCCTCACATATTAAAATTCATTCCCGTATGTATCCTTTGACAATGACCCCCAATGCAAAAATTGTGCATATTTCAAATGACGTACGCTCCAATTGACACCGATGACTTCACTCTTGGCCTCATAATGCATTGTTGAGTGAAGATGATCTGCAACAGTTAAGGTAAATAAAAAAAATACTAAGTGACCAAATGTGCTATGCAATGAATCATTTATTTATAATAATTTATTTATATTTATAATGGAAAAAATATCAGTTTTGGTCAAATTATATAACAAATGGCAAACAAAAGCACTGATGAATTGAATGCAATATTTCATTAGTATTACTAATGGAAACAGGCCATGAAGTTATTACTTACTATTCTTCTGTAGAAGTCAGATGTTTTTTTCTGAAACAAATGAAATATGGTTCAGGACGATTCCTAAATTCATTCATATCCTTTAAAAACTGTTACTAGTAGAGATACAATAGGCATGCCAATCAGTGTATCATGTGTGGTACTTCAGGTAATGTTCTGGAGAGGATAAAAATCTTATCTCACATTGATATTTGTGCACAGACAGTCCATACAAAATCTAGAACCAAGAGAGAAACAATCACAGCAGTCACAGTCAATTCACGTGTTCAAATATGTTCTGTTTCACTGTGTTCTCCAAAAGCCAATGCTTTATATCTAATAACCCAGAATAATCTCCTGGATCCTAATTAACCTACAAACAGTATGTTTAAGTGTAGCAAGCTCTCCTAGTGTGCAGCAGCAGTGAGATTATTATAACATAAATCCTCTTGTATATAAGCCGATAGCCTGAATGTGTCCTTGACAGACTAGGTGCACTGAGTCTCAGCATCGTGCATGCTTTGTGATTGTTAACACATACCACTCTGCATTGTTAGGCAAAACAAAACAAAACTGCATCATACCTTTTTACCTCCTCCTGGTTGGGATCTACCAGTCGTTCCAGTCCATAGTCCATCCCACTAACTGTTCCTGGCTGTTCAGTGGATTAGGATGATAAAATTTTGCATTATAACAAACCAATATGTAGAATTGGACAATTTAGGAAACGGTTTTACAAATATGTTACCACCTGTTTTGCTTTCACTTTAATGGGAATGAAAACTGTCCACTAATATAATGTACTGTGTTGGAATAACTTGAGGATTTTACAACAAGTATCAGAGATGGCTTGTAAAATATTTTAAATCATTAAGCTTTAGTGGTCTGGGGCAATGTTGGCCATTTTTGCATTTTGCCTATAAGTAAGACATTTAAAATATTTCAATGTTTAAAATATTTAAAAAATAGGATAAGACTGGACACAAAATCTCAAAAATCACATAAAATAAAAAAAAGCAAATATTTGAGGTCCTAAAATCAATGTAAAACTGTCCATAAAACAAATTCATAAGTAAATAAAGGTTAAACCCAACTATTATTTAGGATTGCTATGACTAGATCTCCATTTTCCATGGTCTATCAATATCAAACGCAATAAGACTAAATGCTGAAGCACTTTTAACAGAGGTTAACAGTATTGCTTAGAATGATGATCATCGAAAAAAATACTGACTCGATCAAGCCGGTGTGACTGGGGACCTCCAAGGGTTAAACAGGACTCAGTAGCATATTTTGCAGTTCTTTCATTTGGATTCACCAATGATCTCTTTGCCTTCATGAACATGAACATTAACATTAGCCAATGTGAGAGAGGCCTTCAGTTGCTTAGAAGTTACCCTGGGGTCCTTTGTGACCTCGCCAACTATTACACGCCTTGCTCTTGGAGTGATCTTTGTTGGTCGACCACTCCTGGTGAGGGTAACAATGGTCTTGAATTTCCTCCATTTGTACACAATCTGTCTGACTGTGGAATGGTGGAGTCCAAACTCTTTAGAGATGGTTTTGTAACCTTTTCCAGCCTGATGAGCATCAACAACTCTTTCTGAGCTCCTCAGAAAACTCTCGTGCCATGATACACGTCCACAAACATGTGTTGTGAAGAGCAGACTTTGATAGATCCCTGTTCTTTAAATAAAACAAGGTGCCCACTCACACCTGATTGTCACCCCATTGACTGAAAACATCTGACTCTACTATCAAGAAAACTTGACCACTTGTATTTTCACTCACCGGAGGTCTGTGTACTACCCAGTAGGCTCTCTCTTGGCAGTCAAACACCACCCGATCTGGCTTCTTCCTCTCTTTCCCTGCCCTGTGCACAACACATTGCAATTGCAAACTCTTATTTCAGTACCTACAACTCCACTTACCTATAACCGGTACATAAAATATGGCATATAATAACACAGAAAATAATAAAACTGACAGACCTGTACTGTTCTTTGGCCTGCATTACTATAAAATCCCACTTATGGTTCATCCATTTATGTAGATGATTGTACTGCTCCTGGGGAGAAAACACATTCTTTATTATTTTCTGGAAACAGGACCATAGATGGATACCATAGAAATTATGCCCCCAACCCACAGACATGATTACAGCGATTTTAAACAGGCGGATATGAATATGGTCATAGAATCTTTACCTGTTCATGCAGCTCTAAAATCCCTCGTTTACGTATATTTCTCTTCGCCAAGTATATAGCTTAAAAATTCAGAGAGGTAACCATTAGATTTTCCCTACGAAATACTTAATAAGATTCAGAGACAAATGGAAATACTACATGTGTACAATGTGTAAACAAACAGCAAAGTAATTACTGACCGTAGTCTGTGTCTTCCACTGGCCACTGCTGGGCAGGCCAGAAATATGGTGTCTGTGAGAGTAAGAATGTCTCATGAGCACAGACACACTGAGTGTTCAGTAAAATGTTTGTCTAGACTTTAATACCTGAGATGCATATTGTACCTGAAAGCGATACAGCGAGGCGTCTGGTTTGATAACGAGTCTCTTATGATCCTGCAATGGGTAAATGTATCCGTAGGCCACCAACATGGTGCCCAGGGCTCGGGCCTCTAAAATCAAATGCAATAGAGACATTATCATATGACACACAAGCTAAATACTTTATTTTTAAATACAGTGATACCTTGGATCTCGATGCATTTTTACTAGAAAAATGTGTCTCGGTTCTAGTCGTTTGCTCAGTACTTGGGGCACTTGCTTAAACTTGTACGAGTCGAGACGCACCACTCATTACAGCCGCAATTCAGGAGTCAGCCGCAATTCCCGATTCAGGAGTATATTCTTAGCGCAAATAAGTGTCCATGGGCCAACGGTTAGTAATCACAGCCAACTGAAAGGAAAACTTTCTCGAAAGGAAATGAAAATACAGCCAACCAAAAGGAAAAGTGGCTTTCAGGCTGAGAAGTTAGCATTAGCAGCTAGCACCCTGAGTTCACCTTTTACTTTTCACTTTCAATCCATTACTCACAAATTTACATGTGATTTTTCAAAGCTTTGTTAGTGATTTTTACCAACTGTAGGTAAGTGTTAATGTTTAATAGGCTGTGCTATGATACACTATATAGACTATTTTAAACTCCCCAGTTCAATGATACATGTAACTTATGATGGATTTGTTCAGAACATACAGTGGGGCCAAAAAAGTATTTAGTCAGCCACTGGTTGTGCAAGGTCTTCCTACTTAGAAAGATGAGAGAGGTCTGTAATTTTCATCATAGGTACACTTCAAGCTGTGAGAGACAAAATGAGAAAAAAAATCCAGGAAATCACATTGTAGGATTTTTAAAGAATTTTAATTGTAAATTATGGTGGGAAAATAAGTATTTGGTCAATAAATTTGGTTTCAAACTCAATACTTTGTAACATAACCTTTGTTGGCAATGACAGAGGTCAAAACGTTTCCTGTAAGTCTTCACCAGGTTTGCAACCACTGTTTTCACCCCCCATGCTTCACAGTAGGTATGGCACAACTCAGCATTCTTCTTCCTCCAAACACGACGAGTTGAGTTTTTTAAACCAAAAAGTTCTATTTTGGTTTCATCTGACCACATGATGTTTCTCCCAATCCTCTTCTGGATCATCCATATGCTCTCTGGCAAACTTCAGATGGTACTGGACATGTACTGGCTTAAGCAGGGGGGACCGCCTGGCACTGCAGGATCTGAGTCCCTCTCGGCGTAGTGTGTTACTGATGGTAGCCTTGTTACTTTGGTCCCAGCTCTCTGCAGGTCATCCATCAGGTCCCTCCGTGTAGTTCTGGGATTTTTGCTCACCGCTCTCATGATCATTTTGACCCTCCAGGATGAGATCTTGCATGGAGCCCCAGATCGAGGGAGATTATCAATGGTCTTGTATGTCTTTACAATTGCTTCCACAGTTGATTTATTCACACCAACCTGCTTGCCTATGGTAGATTCACTCTTCTCAGCCTTCTGCAGGTCTACAACTTTCTTCCTGGTGTCCTTCAACAGCTCTTTGGTCTTGGCCATGGTTGAGTTTGGAGTCTGACTGTTTGAGGCTGTGGACAGGTGTCTTTTATACAGATAACGAGGTCAAACAGGTGCCACTAATACAGGTAACGAGTGGAGGACAGAAGAGCTTCTTAAAGAAGAATTACAGGTCTGTGAGAGCCAGAAATCTTGCTTGTTTGTGGGTGACCAAATACTTATTTTCCACCATGATTTACAACTAAATTATTTAAAAATCCTACAATGTGATTTCCTGGATTTTTGTTTCTCATTTTGTCTCTCATAGTTGAAATGTAGCTATGATGAAAATTACAGACCTCTCTCATCTTTCTAAGTAGGAGAACTTGCACAATCAGTGGCTGACTAAATACTTTTTTGCCCCACTGTATCCCCTTCATAAATCAGGGAGCACTTTTACATTACAACTCCATTAATGCATATACTGCAATGTCTTATACAGTGTGGATTTTCTGGGGGTCGGAACGGAGTAATTCAATTTACATTATTCCTTATAGGAAAATAATTGCTCGGTACTCGTTGTTTTCAGGTCCCGACAAGCCTTTTAGAACAAATTAATGACAGGAACCAAGGTGCCATAGTACTGTTTTACAATTCCAAACCCTAGCCAGTGTTAAACTAAGGTAGCACTGCTACATTTCATGAAATAATAAGTTAACTAAAACTACAAAAGTCAATTTCTATAATTAAATAAATGAACATATAGGAGTTATAAAATACACAACTGTAGAACACATCCCCTTACTATGAATTGATGGTATCCACAAATGTACTTCATATATAATGAGATTTTAAACATGTTTTGCATGCTTAATCTGTTATTCATGTATTCAGACACAATCACGTTCAATCATACACAATCATCTCCACCACCATTCAGTCAGGAACTAAAATTACTAAAGCTACATGTGAAGCAATGTACAAAGAGCACCAAAGGCACTGACGCCTTTGGAAAAGATGTGAAAACATTTCTTTATGGTTCATTTCTTTAATTTCACACTAAAATTGTGAGAAAAATTGGGTGGGGATGCACCGATGGTATTTTTATTCTTCCAATACACATACCTGATGTCCAACTATCTGTCGATACCAAGTACTAATACTGATACCGATACCGACTCTAACTTAACTACTTGTTAGGTGCCTATAAATCCTGATATTTATAGTGTTACACTTTTTATAGATTGGCTTTATAGATGGTTTCATGTTGTTTATGCCAAATTCTGACCCTACCATCCAGATGTTGCAGCAGAAATCATAACAGCAGATATTCATCAAACCAGTCAACATTTTTCCATTCTTCTATTGTCCAATTTTGGTGAGTATTGTAGCCTCAGCTGTCTGTTCTTAGGTGACAAGAGTGGCACCCGGGGTGGTCTTCCACTGCTGTAGCCCATCTGCATCAAGGATCGACTTGTGTTCAGAGATGCTGTTCTGGGTACCTTGGTTGTAACAAGTGGTTATTTGAGTTACTGTTAAATCCTCTTTCTTCCCCCATTCTGATGGTCGGTTTGAACTTCAGCAGGTCGTCTTGACCATGTCTACATATCTAAATGCATTGTGTTGCTGCCGTGTGATTGGCTGATCAGATATTTGCATTAACAAGCAGTTAAAACAGGTGCACCTAATAAAGTATTTACAATCACCAGAATATAGTATATTCTGAGTGTATAACTTTTATTTTACTTTTTTGTAACATGTATTTCTTTGAATAAATGACTGTTTATCAAATGTGAAATTACTGCCTGCATTGTATATATATTCATATGCACTCCAATATATAGAACAATTAACCCCACTTACCAACAACATCTATTTTGAGATAATTGGCAATCCATTCAACAATATCTTCTCCTGTAGGAAATGTTGAAAAATGTTTAGCTATAGCATATTAGAATAATAAAATATTACATCACAACTCCAGTATTACATGCAAATATTCCACCACAAACCAGTTTTCAACCTGCTACTGTCACGCTTCTAATATTGCTGCATATAAATGCTTGTAGCTCCTGTGATTCAGCTGTATGATCAGATGCTAGAAACAGGAATTTCTGAAGACCAGGGATTGACCCCCGAGCTAGGCTTGCAATGTTAAAGTCAAGTGGTCCAGTTACAAATACAGATCAAATCTGGACATTGAAAACGACCTGAGTAAGCTGCAACCCCGATCTCCAGAAGATCTGCAGTCCAAAACAAGTCCACACCAGTTACTGAAAAGATGTGGGGATTAAAAGTGTAATTTTTAACTTTAACGATTTGTAACTTTAGTATGTTTTGTCAGTGGGAATAAGAATATTTTGTCAGTTTTGTATGAATTACAATGTTTACAATACATTCCAGTGGATTTTGGAAGCAAAAGATGTGCATGTGTGTTGAAGTGGAGGGCTCAAAAATTACCTACAAAAGAGGGTAGTGCAGAAAACATTTGGGAACCACTGACTTACAGGATGACTTTCAGATTGAAAAGGTGTCCTCAAATGGGACACAACCAATACAAATATCAAAATAAACTGAGAAATATTGTAATGCAGCACTTCCCCACTGCAAAACACAGAGCTTCATGCTTCCCCAACCCTAATACACTTCACTCAGCCCATGAAGAGCTTTATAATTAGCTTCTGATGAGTGCTGGCTCACAGGAGGCCTCTAGTACTGCTGCTGAGAATGAAACTGCAATTCTAATAAAGCAGTGACTTGCAGAAATAAGACACAGAGGAAGAATAGTGGGTGCAAAAGTGAAATAACAGGGCTTTTAAGTTTTAAGGCACAAGGAGTACAAATGTAGAACAACATCTTTAACTAACTGCCGTAATAAAAGTCTAGATTAGCATATTACACAGTTCTATGGCACAAACATGCTATTACATGACATAAAGAAGAGTTCTGGCAGGTTATGACCGGGTTTACTGGTGAACAGCCAGCATGAGTTCTCTTAATTGGAGCCAAATGAGCAGAACCCTGCATGTGCGAATCAGAGCAGCTTCATTAGTGAGGATGGTGGGTGGGCCTGCTGATCTGATCCACGCAATTTTGCTAAATCATTCATAAACACCTCTGGAGCTCTCTCCATGTTGAACACACTTACCACAAACAACATGTAGAAACCTATTCAATCAAAAGTTTGGTTAACCATTATAGTAGCGTTCCACATCAGTCTAAGTGTTTTTTACATGCATCCATAAGCCACATTAGCTGCCCTTATCGACTTACAACTGACAGAACCTTACACTTTACAATCCAACAATTGTGGGTGAAAGATATCGCCTAATGGCTCAGGGTCCATAGTCCAGTACTTTAAATGGTAGCAACTGGTTTCTTCACAGAGCTAACAGTGGAGAGGAGAAGAGCCTCTCTTTCCTGAGACCATTCCGTCTCAAGGAGCGAGTCACTGCAGCTGGATGCAATGAGGTTGTCATGGCAATAGATACTTCACTCTTAGACCTTCATAAGGGGAATGTAATGCCTGACCCACTGAAATAACTAGCATCATTAAGGAGTAATCTCACTCAAGGTCTAAATGCATGTGGCAGAGCCTCATCAGTGCAGGCTACAGCTCGAAGTGTCTTACATGATGCATGTTTTTTTACAGGACTCCCTATTGTGTGTAAGCACACCATAATGTCACAAATTAGTCAAACACAGCCATTATGTGCTCACCTGTGATGGCGTGAGGGATGGAAGTGATGACCAGTCTTTGGGTCTGCGATTTCACCCCAGTTTTGGGGTCTTGCATTTCCAACACCACTGTTTCCATCTGCCATGAGTTAAAAAGTAATATTGGTAATAATATCGACGTGTATACAATTCCACCTTAGTGCTAGGCAATATGCTAAAACTATGCGTTCTTGTTTATTAGGCCATCTAATGCAACTGCATTTTTTGAACAGCAGATCATATGTCATGCTCACAGACATATATCCTGTTCTCAGTCAGACTCCTAATTTCTTTTAATTGCAGGGGACTTGAGATTATTTTTATTTACATATTATACAAGAAAAGTACATATTGTTTTGAGTTGTTATTCTGCAATCGGCAGCAACTCGATGGGGACTCCGATCGCCAACAACCCGACAGCAATCTGCTCACCCGGAGTCTCCAGTTTTCCCCAGGTTGCAGACTGTGCTCCCCACGTCGTCGACGATGCCGCCTCCTTCGGGTTGCATCCGGCACATCAGGTGGTTCCTGCAGTCCCGCCTGCAACCACCAGGACTTTCTGGCCCGGGACGTTTGGGCCAAGGATTCCCATTGGGAACATCGCCCTATGGCCTCCTATCAGGTTTGGTTCTGTTTATGTGTGTCTTGTGAGTCTGGTCTCCTCCTCTTCCTCCTTGTTTCCCCCCATTCTTCTGAATCTCCTGTCTGTACCTCCGCTTTTCTGGCCCCCTGCTTTGTTCTTGTCCGTGTTTTATTCTGCTTTCTTCGGTTAGTCTGGGTCTGTCTAGTTTCCTCGCTTTTGTGTTTCTATCCTTTGCGCTTCAGAGCCGCGCCTTTTGAGGGGGTTATGTAACGATGATGCAATCTAGTTTAGCTCCCCGTCTCCCTGTTTCGACAGCAGGTGGGACTGCTGCCACCTGCTGTCCTATTCTATAAATACCCCCCTACCTGTGCACTTCCTTGTCTGGCTTCTTCACATTGTGGTTTGCCTTGGCTCCTGTCTTCCATCCTGGTTTGTCTCCTGCTCTTTGTCTTGTCTGGGTATCTTGGTCTCTGTTTCCTTGTCTTGTCTCCTGTTGCCTTATTTGTTGTTAGCCTGTTAGCTTATTGTGTGTGTTCTTTGTTAGCATTAGCCTTGGCTGAAGTCTTATGTGTTATTGGATGTTAGTTGTTTCTGTCATCATTCTTAGTTTAACAAAAACAAAAACGTTTGAACTTCTAACATGGTGCTGTAACATGTTTCGAGGCTAGTGCTGAGTAATTTTGGTGTATTTGTTAGCTTTGTAGTTAATTCTATATTTTTGGCATGTATGCTAGCAGACCTTAATGTTAAAGCATGAAAAAAGTGAAAATATCAAGAAAAAAAAGTCTGCTAGCTTTATTTTTGGATATTTGTTTTTCAGTTTTTGGCTGCACGCACACGATGGTTGTTCCGTCACTTTAGGCTTGTACTTCATTAGTTGCGTTCAGTTAACAGACAAATCAGTATCATGAATCAAATCAAACCGTGAGCAGAATGCAGTACACCACCATATAAATGGTTCCAAATACATTGGTATTCATATGAAGCCTGTCCCACAGTCTGGCTGCTACACCAGCCTCCGGAGAAGGTTTTCCACTAGATTTTGGCTAGGAGATCAGGCTCTGATGCTGGACTATAAGCCATGCCTCAAATTTGACATTCAGATTCATCTCAGAGGTGTCTGGTGGAGTTAAGATGGAGGCTCCTGAAAGTGTAATATTAGGGGATATTGAGGTGACTGAGACTTTGCATAACCTGGTAAGGCAGTTACAGAGTTACACTCGCTTTGTGATTGTTTGTATCAGATCAAGAGCTGAATGATACACTGAGTACTGAAAACAGTAACTGGAATGTAACGTGGAATGTTGTTAAATGCTGGGATAACATGGACCATCACATTCTGTACAAACTGCCGTGGTCCATGCCAGCTTGAGCACACACTGTCATTACAGTACAAGGGGAAACATACCAAACACTTTCAAACTGGTATTTGTATTATGTGATTCCTAATAAAAACATTGTATTAAATTCAAGAAAAATGCAAATTAGAAACATTTTCTGTAATAGTGTCAGACTTGTAGCCCCTATTTTCTATGTGGGAAATACAGAAAACATTTTATATTCAGTAAATCTATTTAGTAATTCTTACATTTGTTATTTTTTCACATTTTAATTTTATCCATGCTTTTTGGTCCATCCTGGAGAATGAAGGTTGCAAACATAAGTATGCCCTGAACAGGGCCAGTCTATCATAGAGGCGGCAGGGAGAGATTATCCCCGACCTCTCCTTCTTCAGGCACCACCAGGACTCAAACCCAATAGTGCGTGGATTTCATTCAAAATGACATGAATGTTGTGTTTCATGGAATAAAATATGTATAATCCCACATTGCACTGTCTGTAAATAATTCTCTGTAAAATCCTTTTCCTGTTTTACACTGACATAGCTCTATTTAAACACAACTCCATCACAGATGGACACATGCATGCTGTTTCATGCCCTGATGCCTGACCCCTTTGAAATATTCCCGATTGATTGGTTACTCTCGGGCTGTTTGAAGTTGCTTCAAGCTTTGTTATGGTGTCTGGCTTTTGATGATGGTTTGGGAAATCCAGCCCCTCATGTGGATCACAGCAAGCTCTTAGCCAAGTTACTGACCTTTTACCGTCCCAGCAGTAAGCCATCATTAGGTTTTGTGGTCCAGGCAGCCAGTCATTGAGTGGGGATGGTCAATATGCTGATATCACATAAATATTACAATATATCAACAACACCACTGACCTTTTTCTGTATTGTGGGTATTGTTAATGCTTCTAGAGCTCCAGTGTTACTCCAGTGAGTGAAATACACCAACCGATCACTTTATTAGCTACACCTCCTTGTCCATTTTATCAGTTCCACTTTGCATATAGGTGTACTTTGTAGTTCTACAATTGCACACTGTAGTCCATCTGTTTCTCTAGACACTTTGTTCATCCCCTAAAGTCTGCTCTATAATGGCTAGAACCCCCACGTATCAGGTACTATGTGGGTGGTGGATCATTCTCAGCACTGCAGTGACACTGATGTGGTGATGGCGTGTTAGTGTGTGTTGTACTGGTATGAGTGGATCAGATACAGCAGTGCTGCAGGAGTTTTTAAACACCTCAGTGTCAGTGCAGGACTGAAAATAGTCCACCAATCAACCACCAACCCCAGACGAGTATCAAAGAAAACCATGGTATTAGAGGATGACTAACACAACCTGCGCAACCGCAGATCAGATACTGTCTGTGACTTAACACCTACAAGGTGGAGCAGTATGGTAGAGCTAATAGAGTGCACAGTGAGTGAATTCCAGCAGCACTGCTGTGTCTGATCCAATCATACCAGCACTAACACACCATAACCACATCAGTGTCACTGCAGCGCTGAAAATGATCCACTTCCCAAATGGTACCTCATCTGTGCTGGTCCTGTGGGGTCCTGACCATTGGTGAACAGAGTAAACAGAGTGTGTAGAGAAACAGATGGGCTACTGTCTGTCATTGTAGAGCTACAAAGTGCATCTATATGGTAAGTGGAACTGATAAAATGGACAAAGAGTTTAGAAACAATTCTACTTTTGCCAAATATTTACATATGATGCATTAAGAATCACTCAATGCATGCAGTTTTTCAGCCGTAAGCTACCAGTGGCTTACTGGTGGCAGTAAGGCTGGTGATTAATACCTGTAAGCACACAGTGACCTTATCTCTGTCTCTAATCTAATCTAAACATGCTGATGCAAAGAACAGGTTACTACGAGACTCATCATTTGATTTAAAACACCTTCATATAAACTAAATGTGATGCTGAACTGTATGAAGTGAATGTCGTGATTAGGACCTATTCTAATGCAACACAGCGTGAGGAGGCTCTGATTACAAAAATGTTTTCTCAAGAAATGTTGCCTGGCATCACAATAATCCTGTTCGCACTTATAGTGCACTGTGATGCTTAGTCTGATATGTCTGGATATGCTGGACGATGGATCAAAGCAACAGTTACTTTCAGAACAGATTATGCAAACATATAGGCTGATTTATTACTGGGAATTAGATGCGTGAGTTCTGATGACACATACATCTCAAGTCAGACAATGGATCTTAGATTGACAATTGAATTCAATCTTCGCTTACATTCGCTGTAATTCAGGTTTAAGATGAACAGTGGACAGCAAAGCAGTCACAAGCATGCCTAAACAACACAAACCCCCAGAAGATGGTGTTCAAGCAGTCAAGCCCACCTTTTTCAGACAAGCCATCCGCGGTTTGTAGCGCTGGCCATGATCCCGCACATTTCTTATAGTCATGTTGGCGTCTTCAGCCGCACCGCAGCTCACAGTCTGATGGTGACAAGCGAGGAGAGGAAAAGGATGAAGACAGAGCTTAAGGTGCAGAGGCGAGTCTCTGTAACACCACCGGAGTCTAATCTCTTTTCTGGTTATTATACCGATACACAGAGGCGATGCGTTTCACAGCCAATGAGAGAACAGCTTTCCTACAGCCGTTCACATCCTGCAGTGCTGCTGAACGCACACTGACACTAGAGGGCGCCGTTCGTCTTATCACGATTTTGTGTTCGCATTTCATACTGTACAAGTGCTTAAAAAAGTTTTAGCCAAGTTACTGCTTAATGTAACAAAATATATTGGTTCATGTAGGTTTCAGTTTCTTGTCTTTTACCGATTTTAACATTGATTTACAATGTAATGGCGTTAATAATAATAGGAATAATACTACTGATGAGGATGATGATGACAAGATCCATATTCATGTACTATCGCTGTCCGAGGTCTCATGCTACACTTGGCATCACTGATTGACATGGCATCAGTGATTGTTAATAGACACTGTGCTCTTAATCAATAACTAATTACATTTTCTGTTTGCTCTCCGAGCTGTGTTCCGGCAGTTCCAGCCCCACACATGATGTTCATCTGCTGGAGCTCCACTCAAGCTGCTTCCGTCATCAGCTCCAGCCCCATCATACCCGGGCCACTTAATGTCGATGTGCATACTTCACATTTTATTCAAACTTTGACTCCATGACTTTAGTTTCGCTCTTAGATTTATCATCTACACCGCCCAAGGAGGTTGGGTCCCTTTTTGAGTCTTGGTCCTCCCAAGGTTTCTTCCTAGAACTAGGGAGATTTTCCTTGCCACTGTCGCCCTAGGCTTGCTCAATTTGGGATTGGACGTAGTTATTAGGAGATAATCTAAACTTGTAAAGTTGCTTTGAGACAATTACTTCCCAAAGCTAACCCTCCAGTTAAACATATTTAACAACAGCAACAATATTATAATATTTTTATAATTACAATAGGTATAAATGACATTCATTTACTTAGTCGTCACACTGTAAATTATTTTATTTAATTACAGTAATGGTAACAATAATAACACATAAATCAATTATATAATAATAAATATTATTATAACTCATTGCTATAGTCATATTTGTCGTTATGATTATGATATATCATTCATTCATTCATTTTTTATCCGCTTAATCCTAGTCAGGATCATGGTGCCTAGCCAGCGGCACAGGGCGTAAGGCAGGAACAACCCTAGACTGGGTGCCAATCCATTGTAGGGCACAAATACTCACACTCTCATACACACTCCCACACTAGAGGCACTTTGGAAACACCAATTAATCTAACAAATATTTTTGGAATGTGGGAGGAAACCGGAGTACCCGGAATAAACCAGCATGGGGAGAACATGCAGACTTCACACAGAAAGCAGCCAGACCTTCTTGCTGTGAGGTGCTACCCACCAAGCTACAGTGCCACACTAAGTAGTTAATTGGTTTATTTAATAATTACGTGGACACTATTCCACCACCCCCATGTTTGACCCATGTTTGAGTCCTAGTGGCACCTTCTGACCAGGTCAGGCATCACACACCAACAAGACTGGTTATATCTGAGGGACAGGGAGATCGTTCATTGGTGCTGCATCACTGACCACTGCGATGGACTGGTGTCTCATCCAGAACACACTTACGCTTGCACCATGAGTTCTGAGCCTCCGTGACCCTGGCCAGGAATAAAAACGGAGTTAAAAGGTGACAGGGACTGGCACCCACTGACAACTGAAAAATTACCTGGTTTTGTGCCTTTGTAGTTGTTATTGGCCATCAGAACATAACTAAACATAGCTGCTGAAATAATGTGGAGGTTTTACCTCAAATAACTTCCTGTAAACATATTAAACAATGTATGACTTTTGGAACGTGTCACTTGTGGATTGTGTTATTAGTAGCATTTTAGTTATTTCCTATAGGCAAAAAATGATCATTAATGGCTTGCTGTGGTTATGGCATTTATGCTGTCATTATGTAGCGTTATCCCTAACAGACAGTGAACTCAGTGTTGGTAAGCTTAGAGAAGAATATCTAGAAGAGACTGTAATGAAGTGGTACTGTATAAAACTAATTAACAGCGGCACTGGTTCTGAGTTAGATGACTGTATGCAAAATGTTGTATCACCTTTTGTAATGTTTCATTGTAGATTGTGTTTTTAGTGGCATTTTAATTAACTCCTTAGAAACACGACAAGTGAAAATATTATATATAATAATAATATATGACATAATAATAAATACACACACACACATTGAACAAAAGCATTGGGAAACTCCCCTTAATCACTGTTTCATTCAGTCCCAATAACAAAGGTGTATAAAATTAAGTACCTGGTCATTCTAAAGAGCATTCTAGAGAATTCTAGAGCTCTTCTGCAATAAGATGCCATCACTGCAACAAGTCAGTTCGTGAAATGTCCAGACCATGTAAAGTTACAGAGCGGGGTCACCGAGTGCTGAGGAGCATAGCACAAAACAGGTGCTTAGCAGAGTTCCAGACCTCCTCTGGCATTAACATCAGCACAAAAACTGTGCGCCGGGAGCTCCATGGCATGAATTTCCATGGCCAAGCAGCTGCATGCAAGCCTTAAATGACCAAGCACAATAACAAGCGTCAGGTGGAGTGGTGTAAAACACACCGCTACTGGACTCTGGAGCAATGGAAACATTTTCTGTCTGATGGATGAGCCTGGGTTTAGTGAATGCCAGGAGAACATTAGCTGCCAAACTTCATTGTGCTAACTGTAATTTTTTGGTGGAGGAGGCATAATGCTATGGGGTTGTTTTTGGCATGGCTTGGGTCACTGGGGCCGGAGTCTGGATTCATGACTGGCCTGCCTGCCTTGTCCGCTAGCCGGGAGTGTCGGGTTGGCGGTCTGGCTGAACTGGGCTTCGGTCCTCGTGATCTTGACTCATGCATCCTTGCCTTAGAATAAGGGCAGAGCTGGGGGTTCATAGTCAAAGAGTCTTATGGTGATCAGAGACGTTGGGTTGCTGTCATCTGCCTCCTGTGGGGTTGCCAATGTCTCATGTGATCCCTCTTGGCTGTGTTTCCTACCAATTCTCGTCTTTCTAGCTATGTGGCTATAGCCAATGCTGCCGGGGTCTCATGCTACACATGGCATCAGTGATTGTTAATAGACACTGTGCTCTTAATCAATAACTAATTACATTTTCTGTTTTCTCTCCGAGCTGTGTCCCTGTACCAGTTCCTGCCCCACACATGATGTTCATCCGCTGCAGCTTCACTCAAGCTGCTTCCGTCATCAGTTCCAGTCCCATCATGTTAATGCCGATGTGCATATTTCACATTTTATTCGAACTTTGACTCCATGACTTTAGTTTCATTCTTAGATTTATCATCTACGCCACCCAAGGAGGTTGGGTCCCTTTTTGAGTCTTGGTCCTCCCAAGGTTTCTTCCTATAACTCAGGGAGTTTTTCCTTGCCACTGTCGCCCTAGGCTTGCTCAAATTGGGATTGGACGTAGTTATTAGGAGATAATCTAAACTTGTAAAGTTGCTTTTGAGACAATGCTCCATTGTAAAAAGCGCTATATGAATAGATCTGACTTGACTTGACTTGACTTGTTTTTCTGCTGCCCCTCAGTTCCATTGAAGGGAAATTCCAGTTCTAGTGAATGCTTCAGCATACCAGGACGAAAAAAGGTTTAGTTGCATCTGCTAATCATATTGAGCCTAGACATTATTCTATCCCAGGTTCGTCGTACAAATGTTTATCATACAGGCACTACTGCCAGGCCCTGGGCGTACTGTTCTGTTGTAGCCTACTGAAGATACAAACCAAAATTTGCTCACAGGTTTTCCTGTCTACGTCATACAAATGCTCATCATGAAATCAAGATCAAACTTTTAATTATTGGTTTCTGTTTCATCTAAAAAAATTGGATGCTGTAATTGTATTCCTTTTGTCCCTTCTCAAAATTAAACTACGTCATTGTTTATCTAGGGAATGCAACATTTTTGTTGTTGTCCACCCAAATAATTCAAATGCCCACCCAAAGATGACGTCCTAGTAATGCCTTTGAAATGTGAGAAATAATAGTAAATATTGATTCTTCTTCTTCTTCTTATTATTATTATTATTATTATTATCATTATCATTCTTCTTCTTCTTCTTATTATTATTATTATTATTGTTATTATTATTATTATTATTATTATTATTAATAATAATAATAATAATAATAATGATGATGATGATGATGATGGTAATAATAATAATAATAATAATAATAATAATATTCATTTTTAAATATTTATTTACAAATATTTAATATACAGTGTTATTCGTACCCTGAGCTTAATTCAAATGCAACATATTTAATAATAAAGTTGTGTTTGGGTTATTGTTTTGTGAACTTTTAATAAAATAAAGTAAATGTAGTCATCGTAGTCGGTAAATGTAGGAAGGACTTTAAACATGCAGGAAGTCGTAAAACATCTGAGCGCGTGTGAGTTTATCATCTAAATTATTGTCACATCTTGGTACTTGTACTTATTTACTAACACGGCATGGGTAAGATAAATGTATTTGGTGTTAGATGTCGCCATATTAAAGGACTGTGGTTTATACAATTCGTTGTATGAAGCTAATTTGGGTTGTGCGCGAGCTTTTAAGGCGGCAGTGTTTAGCAATTCAACGACTCCCCGGAGTTACCGCCCAGCTTTGTGCACGCGCACGGGAGCGCGCCCTCGCGAGTGATGGATCCATGAAGTTGTTACTACAAAAATGGCTGATTTCCTTCCCTCCCGGACGGCGTTAGTTTGTATCCCCAATTGTCTACTTTCCAGCAACGAAGTCGAGCAGCAGAGGAAATCGAAGGAGATCGACCGATTCATTTCTCGGGAGAAAACGTATGTGAAGCGGCTGGTGAAGATATTACTGCTCGGAGCTGGCGAAAGCGGCAAGTCAACTTTCCTCAAGCAAATGCGCATAATTCACGGGCAGGACTTCGATCAGCGGGCCAAAGAGGAGTTCCGGGCTACCATCTACAGCAATGTTATCAAAGGTACCGCACTTTCCCCTAGCTATCGATAAGTCCGGTTCCAAGTTTCCTCAAACCCGACGCCCTTCGCTTATTTCAAAGTGAAAGTGATTTAGCGTGGCGAACTTTTCCGATAAGTTTCGATGCTCTCGCACAAAGCCGTGTAAAGTGGAATTAGCTGCAGTAGCTGAACTCGGCTCTGTTCGCGCCACGCCTTGTACCAGCACAAAACCAGCGAACCTCAGCGATTTTACTCAAGATGGCCATTTATTTCCAAATCAATGTCCAACGTGCATCGCGTGCGAGCTTCAGGCGCTTGCTAAGCTAAGCTCAGGCTGACAAAATTGTCAGCTTGCGTTGTTTTTGCGTTATCTGTCGATCTGCCCATCTTGTGTTGTTGGGCTTGTACAGTCAGGTTGAACGTGTGCTTGCTGAATGTAAATGTAAACATCTACACATTTCACCACGTGTATGATCATACATCTAGGTATTTACTTTCATTGGTGGATTTAACAAGTGCTGCTCTAAGATGAGTCCGGAATGTGTGTGTGTGTGTGTGTGTGTGTGTGTGTGTGTGTGTGTAGGAATCCGTGTGCTGGTGGATGCCAGAGAGAAGCTGCACATCCCGTGGGGAGACTCCTCTAACCAGACACATGGAGACAACCTGATGGGCTTCGACACTCGTTCTGTCATGGTGGTCCAGGGCACTGTAGAGACCAAAGTCTTTCTGCATTATCTGCCATCTATCCGCTCACTCTGGGCCGACAGTGGCATCCAGAGTGCCTACGACCGAAGACGAGAGTTTCAGTTGGTAAGTATGAAACCACTTGATGCATTGTACATCTACAGCGGGGGAAACGGTGTACAAAATTCCACATTTTTACCCATGGGATGTGCTTTAAAATGTACTAAAACACTGCTGTTTATTTAGCCCAGTATGATTTACATTTGTAGGGTTCTGCGATACAGGGAAACCAACACACAACCAAATGCCTACATGTACAAGATGTTCCAATTCCACACTACCTGTTAACACATGAAATCTAGCATCTTTATTAGGGTTCACATTCAGCAGTTTTGATTTCTTCTCTCAATTAGCCCCCTGTTTTGTTCTAATAAACAGCCGTTCACACACGCGCGCACACACACATGACTGATGTAACGTGTTGAATCGAATTTTCCGGATGGTGGGGGTGGTGTTTAGGAATGTTGATCTCTCTTAATCGCTTGGAACCGATCAGAATTCTGGGTAAGAGGAGGAATAACCTTTGATTTGCTCACTTGTGCCTCTCACACAGTTTGGTGGTGTAACATTCAAACCAATGGATTTCTCTCGTATGCAGTCAGCTTTAGGTGTGTGTTACATGCTCCAGTAGTTTCCTTTCTGCTCACTCTTGGGGAATGTTGAAAATGTTTAATGAAGCTTAATGATATTGGTGGGAGGGGAATCACATGGTAACAGTTGCATATTTGACATGAGCATTATGATATTTGAAAATGCAGAAGCAAATCATCCTTGTTTTGCCCACCTTATCCTGGACTGTGTCTAGAGGGACTAGAGCCCAACCCAGAATTCATTGGGTGCAGGCAGAGGTTGACCCCCGGATAGGGTGCCAGTCTGTTGCTGGGTTCTGTAAATACACCGTCCAGTCTTCACATTGCAAGCCCCTACTGGGATTTGAACTCAATACACAGACTTTTTCGGAAAGTTATAGGAAGATATAACATTGATGAGGTGCTCCGGTGGCTTACGAATCCTGGCAGTGCCTACTGACTGGCATGTCCGAGAGCTGAAGTGTGCTGCAACGGAGACCCCTACCAGCCATGTGAATGACTGGCATCCCATTCAGAGAACATGCTTGCCTGTGCCCTATGATTCCTGCATAGGTTCTGTCACCCTGACCAGCCTAAGTGGGTGTGAAAAAATGGAGGGTGAAAAGTATTGAAGGTTCCTATTTGAACCTGACCAAATGCAGCCTTTTGTGAGGAGACGATTTATGCAGAAAATGCTGCGTTGAGCTAATCCCCAAAGTCACATTAAACCTTATGAGAAAGTCTAATGCAATTTTGAAAGCAGAAGGTCTGGGTGACTCCCTTCCTAGCAGGTTGTGTGTCATGTGTTATGATGCTTCGTGCATTTCCACTCTTGAGCTGCTCTTGTCTATGCTAATAACACACGGTGGTTTGTGTTTTTTGAACCTTTTCTCCCACAGTCTTCTCTCTCAAGGTATAATTTAAGGATTCATAAAGCAGTAACGTCAACAGAAAATGAAACTCGTGTCATGTGGTCGCAGTGCTTTCCCGGTTCCTTTTTTTGTTTGTTTTTCTGTAGATTTAATATTTTAAAATGGGGACAGAAGTTTCACTGAGGAGACTGTAATTTGACTTCTTCCAACCTTCAGGCACAGTATCAGGTCTGAACTGTATAGCAAGTTAGCAATACCGTACGTGATAAGTGTATAAGGAGCATAACAAGGAACTCTGTTTCTGGAACATGTCTACTGAGAGACGTTCAGGAAGAAATGAAAACTAACATGAAGCACTGGTGATGTGTTAAAACGGAAAGCTGTTCTTAGCAGACTACAGCAGAGTAACTGATTGAAGGGGACCTGGGGGATTATGGTTGGGGCATTAGGAATGAGCATTCAGGGCAAGGGTCGCATTTGTTTTAGAAATAATCTGAAGTAGCCTGATAGACCATTGGATTTGTGCTTCCATAACACATTTTAGTATTAAGACCTCATGTATTCAATAACATATTAATGTTTTTTTTTTTTTAGTTTGTTTTTTATTTTTATTGTTACATCCATGGTGTGTGATGCTGTTTGTAAAGGCAGCGAACATGTCGGCTGTGTGGAAGCAGGTCTCTATATTTTTATTTTATAATGTTTTATGGTTAAATAAATTGGGGGGGTTTTTTCAGTAAGCGAAATTCTCGGTTGAAGACATACATTTAGGGTACTTATGCAGTTGTTTATTTAACATTGCTATCAGCATCAGTGGCTATTTCAGCTACACACACAAGGCTACATCAGGACTAGTCGTGTATATACACACTGCATGTGGGTGCAACAGTGGTGACGCGCCATCTGAGGGGGGGAAAATGGAAGCATTGGAAAGATCAGTGTTGTGACATTTTATCTAGCCAATGATGTGAAACCAATCAAAACAAGAAGTGACATGTATAAATGGGTGATCTTCATAAATGTTTTCCAGGTCGCAAATATTTTTTCTAATACCACAATTCCTCTTATGCTGTGAGACGATTTAATCCAAAATTGATGGCATGTTGTTTTTGATTTTGCAAGTACTGCTTATTGTCTAGCTGGGCTTCAGAACCGTATTCATTAAAAAAAAATATCATCATGATAGTATTCATGCACACGAATGCATCATGGTGGTGTTTATATTTTGGAACTGTTACATTTTGTTGGGAATTTTTTTCATGTTCTTCTAGGCAAAGAGCTCTTTTTGTTCTTTTAAGTGATAATTCTGCTGTATTTTTATCAGTAGAAAATAAGTCTGAATAGCTGTTATACAAAAGAGATGTTTTGTGATCCACCATGAAAAAACTTCATATGAAAAAGTTCAATGTCCAAAAAGTTTCAAATGTCCAAATCAGTGCTGATATGTTGAAACTCCATGAAAGTGCTTTGGTAAATGGTGTAACGAATTTCTGAAGACCTGTAAAGAATTTCTGTGCTCTGAAAGTCATTGATTTGTACATGTGATGTGATAAGGTGGTTAGTAAATTAATTTATTTATTTATTTATTTATTTATTTATCCCTTGTGTCTCTAGGGGGAGTCGGTGAAATACTTCCTGGATGGGTTGAGCAGAATTGGAGCACCGGTAAATCCTAATGACTTGGGTGTTATTTATTTATTTTAAGACATTTTCCCTCAAAATACATTAGTCAAACTTTATATATATATATATATATATATATATATATATATATATATATATATATATATATATATATATATATATATATATATTATATATATATATAAAAAATTTTTTCCATCTACATCTACAGCTGGTTACAATTACAAACTGATTCCCTGAGGCCCACTACAAAACGAGCTTATGCCTCCTATATTTTTATGTGGTAATTCCATGGTATAATGCCTATTGATAAAGACGTGCCATTACTTTGATCTGCCATGATATTAAACAGACACAGTAATTGTGGACACTCCATCATCAATGCCATCATTGGGGATATCTAATTTTCTATAATGTTACATCTATGTATAGGTGGATTGGTTTTCTAGACCCTGGATAACTTGGGAAATTGTAAAAATGCTTGTTTTTAAATGCAGCTTGTCTGAAATTCATTAGCCTGAAGGCTGACTAATATTAGCATCTAGGCTGATATTGGCCTAAAACACTTGTTCAGTATAGGATGGGATTTGGATTTCCTGTGGCACCATTTCATATGGCCACTTGTCTTTGTCAAGTCAGATTTTATTTATATAGCGCTTTTTACAATGGAGCATTGTCTCAAAGCAACTTTAACAAGTTTAGATTTATCTCCTAATAACTACGTCCAATCCCAAATTGAGCAAGCCTAGGGGCGACAGTGGCAAGGAAGGAAAAACTCCCTGAGTGTTATAGGAAGAAACCTTGGGAGGACCAAGACTCAAAAAGGGACCCAACCTCCTTGGGCGGCGTAGATGATAAATCTAAGAGCGAAACTAAAGTCATGGAGTCAAAGTTTGAATAAAATGTGAAGTATGCACATCGGCATTAAGTGGCCCGGGTATGATGGGGCTGGAGCTGATGACGGAAGCAGCTTGGGTGGAGCTACAGCGGATGAACATCATGAGTATGTGTTGATTACAGTTATGGGGAAAGGTTATGGATGCTAGTGAGTGGTTTGTAAACATTGGGTACTGATGTGAGCGTGTCTGTGTACAATACATAAGAGAAATGCTGTAGAATTTGTGGCTTGTATTGCATGGTATGTGTGTATTAATGTGTTTTTTGTTGTTGGTAGGATTACTTGCCTTCTCAACAGGACATACTTTTGGCACGGAAACCTACCAAGGGCATCCACGAGTATGAATTTGAGATCAAGAATGTTCCGTTCAAGATGGTGGATGTGGGTGGGCAGCGGTCGGAGCGTCGCAGGTGGTTCGAGTGCTTCGACTGCGTCACTTCTGTCCTCTTCTTGGCATCGTGCAGCGAGTTTGATCAAGTTCTGATGGAGGACCGACTGACCAACAGGCTTACGGAGTCCCTCAACATCTTCGACACCATCATCAACAACCGAGTGTTTTCTAAAGCATCCATCATTCTCTTTCTCAATAAGACAGACCTGCTAGAAGAGAAAGTCAAGACTGTGTCCATCAAAGACTATTTCCCAGAGTTCACTGAGGATCCCCACGATTTGCTCGCTGTAAAGAAGTTCCTGGCGGATTGCTTCCGCGACAAGCGGCGTGAGCAGCAGGTGAAACCCTTCTACCATCACTTTACCACGGCCATCAATACGGAGAACATCCGACTTGTGTTCCGTGACGTCAAAGACACGATCTTGCACGAAAATCTGAAGCAGCTCATGTTACAATGAGAGACGTGCCTTGTTGCTTAAGATCATTCCATTTTCCGTGCGGTTTCCCATGCTAGTTCAAGTGATCCAGGCTCTGCGATTAAAACCTGTGCGAAGTAGGAAGGTTGTGCCACTAGTAGGAAGACTACTTCATCTTCCTGCCTTTCAATCCAGAGCCATTTCGGTTCTTTTTGGAGTCACTTGAGCTGCCGACTTATATTTTTTTTTTAAACTGCTTTTAAGGTGAGGCACATGTTTTTGCCTGTTTTACTGCTGTCATCTTCACTCTGTATTTTAAGTTCAATTGTACCAGCTATCAGACACCTCCATGCATGGAAACCTACCACGGTTGCGCTTGCAAACAAGCCCCTTTATCTTCAGGTGGAGTATTACATGTACGTTTCTCCAGGTAACTGACAAAACATGAAAAAAATCCCAAGTGGTGCAGAGCAGAGATGAACAGTACTTTTTAGTTGTGCTAATCTGCGAGAGCAACGTTGCCTCCAATCTGTAGAATTACTTCCTTTTTATGTATCGCTACAAATAATATAATTTTCAGATGTTATTTTTTCTAAACTAGCAGTTATATAAGAATGAATACTCGGTGACCTAGTGAGCGAGGTAACTAGCCGAAAAGTTAATCTAGCAAACATGTCAGTAACCCAAAATGTCATGATCCACGTGCATCTTGTGGTTTCTGGTGAAGCTCCAGCGGAACAATATCTGGGCTTCTTAAAAAGGTGTGTTGATAGGGTTAGTCCGTTTGGTTGTTTTATTGTTTTTGTGTACATACAGACTTTCAGGGTTGTTTTTTTTTCAGCATCTGCCCCTCATAGTTGTGCAACAGGTCTGGACGTGCCTCCGAGCACAGTGCCCGTGTAGCTGAACTAGACCTTCAGTGGTGACACTCCAAATACGACTCGCACTCCAATGCACAATGACTGCTGAGACTCAGGGGCTGTAAATATGCAATGTGGCCTTCCATAATGAGCATTGGATCTATTGTGACAGTTTCAGGATTTCACAAATCCAAAGCCACTTTCAAAATGCCTTATCGGTGCACTTGGATCCTGTTGAAAGTGTAGTAGCCCACTTAAGGTACCTGTGTATGCAATGCTATCGTCTTTGGCTCCTTCTCCAAAGGGAAAGGATATGAAAAGATTGTTTTTTTGTTATACAGAATGTATGTTGTATAGATCCATTGTCTAGCTTTTAATCATGGCCTGGCCACTTTCACACTCGCGTTCCTTAAAGTGAAGCTTAACCGGTTACATGTATGAAGTCCTGAGTTGGTTTATATCAGTAAATTACCAAATGTTAGATAAATGTGTACGTATGCGTTTATCAGACTTGCTGCAAAGGCCAAATTGACCTTATCGTTGGTTAACGAGTAGGCTTAAGTGGACAGTTTTCAGGGTTTGTGGTGTGTGGGGTTTTTTCCTTTTTCCTTCGGTGAAGCTGCCAGCATAGATGGAAACATTCAGCTTTTTCCTCAGACTGCCATCTTCAAGAAAACATTGTACATTATTGTCACGAACAGAACACCATATCAACTCCTGTGTCACAGGAGATGTTCTTACTCGATTGGATTTGGATCTTGCCAAAGGTTAAGCAGTCTTGTAAGAATGTGCTTTACATATTGTGTTGATTTCAGGACTATATGAATAAGATTTACTCTTTAAGGGCTTCCTGGTTGTACACATTAATGTCCTGTGGTGTAACCTCTAAATGAGGGCTGTCATCACTTGTAATCTGACTGGTAGTGAAATAGTTCCTGAAGACAGGCACTTGGTTCTTTATGTTCACCGAACAGTTTTGCTTCAGCGTCAAGTCCAGTTGTGTACAATTTCAGTTTACTTGCTTTCAGTCTAATTTGTATACCTTTTTGGTCCATTAAATCCAGCAAATTTACCCACATGTACATCTGAGTGTTTAATGTCTTTTGCATAGTTTCAAATTCAGAGTTCTGGGTATTCCCAGATCTGGTAGCTTGAGGCTTGGCAGTGGCTTTATTCCTGATACTGCAGCATGTGGCCCCTGTTGACCGATCCAGATCCTGCTGGTAGCATTCAGTAGTTCATTCACCCAGTCTCTGTTTGATCTGGATGATCTTCTGTGCTGTTCGTAATACTGTCTTAAGTTCATTTTTGGCTTCCAAACAAGTGTCAAGTCCATCATGCCATCCTCATGAGTATAACGGCTTTCCCATACACAAGCTTGTAACATCACATTACTGTGTTTTCTATAATTATTGTGAATTTCCAAAAATTAAAAATGTGATGGCGTTAAGGAAAGGATGCTGTGTGGATGGTAGTGTTTTACTTAAGTATTCAGTCGTATCTTTGACACATTTATGCATTGTTTCATGCAGTTGTATAAAGGAAAATTTCCTTTATATTACATTAGCATAAAAAGGCTGACTATAGTAGTGGCCGGTCAACCTTCCTGTTTCATGGAAGGTAATGCAGCTGTTAAAGTATTATAATCCAAGTTAATGGTTGTTGGTTATTACCAGTAAATGGAAATGTGAAGGGCATTACAGAATTCATTTTGACCTTTATCTGACCATTTTACTGTTGTCGCTCTTCAACAGATGTGCTGAGTTCATGATATTTCGTTTTGTTATTTAGTCACTAACGTTTAGATCATTTGATGTGGTATAGTAGATCACACTGTGATGGCCATATACTGGAATTCCCCAAAAGTTTATAATATATGGTGTTTAGGCCATATGTGTCATGTATGAAAATACAGGATGTAGATGGCATAAACACCACATGGCGTAGCTCAAATCAGAAGAAAAATCAGTGTTTCAAACACAAGCACAGATTAGTTGCCAATGGACGCCATTCACCAGCTATAAATGAGTCCTGACTACCTGTAAATGGCATTGACTTGTAACATTTCAAAGCAGCATGAGACAAACTGATTATGTATTTAGTCGCAGAACGTTAGACTCAAATATCTAAAACAACAGAGTCCACCTGGTCGAGATGACCTGCTGAAGTTCAAACTGAGCATCCCAAAGGGTAAGAAAGGTGATTTATTAACTGGACATAGCATGGTTGTTGGTGCTAGATGGACTGGTCTGAGTATTTCAGAAACTGCTGATCTGGGATTTTCACGCACAGCCATCTGTAGGGTTTACAGAGAATGCTCAGAAAAAGAAAATGCCTAGTGAGCTGTAAAAATGTCTCGTTGACGTCAGAGGAGAATGGCCACACTAGTTCATGCTGATAGACACTTTGAAGCAGATGGGTTTCAGCAGCAGAAGACCGCACCAGGTGCCACACCTGTCAGCTAAGAACAGGCAACTGAAACTACAATTCACAGAGGCTCACCAAAATTGGACAGGAGATTGGAAGAACATTGCCTGGTTTGATGGGCCTCGATTTCTGCAGCAGCATCTGGATAGTAGGGTCAGAATTTAGTATCAACAACACGAAAGCATGGATCCACCCTGCCTTGTGTCAATGGTTCACGCTGGTGGTGATGGTGTGGGATATTTTCTTGGCACAAGTTGGACACATTAAAACCACTAATTTAATAACAGTTTGGTTACATTCTACAACCTACCTGCCTTTTGTCGACCATGGCTATACCTTTATGACCAAAGTGTACCATGTCACACATGTGCCATGTCACACAGCTCAAATCAGCTCAAACTGGTTTCTTGAACATGATAATGAGTTCATTGTACCTTTTGGGATGTGGCAGAACGGCAGATTGGCATCATGGATGTGCAGCGGACAAATCTGCAGTAACTGTGTGATGCTATCACTTCAGTATGAACCAAAATCTTGTTTAGAATTAAGGCAGTTCTGAAGGGAAAAGGGGGTCCAACCGTTAACTAGTACCAGATGAAGATGGCCGGTGAGTGTGTATGTGCCCTGTGATGGACTGGTTCCCTGTCTGGGATTGGATCCTGCATTGCACTTTGTGCTGCTGGTTAAGCCCCATGCACCCCCCAACCAAAAACCCTGAAATGGATTTTAAGCAGGACTGGAAAGTGGGTGAGTGAACAAAATGAGTTCGTTTTGTTTCTTCCCTGACAGTAGCTTCTGGAATTTAGTGGTGTTTGAAAGTTTGTGAACCCTTTGCATGTCTTCCCCTTGTCCACGTGGGTTTTCTCCAAGTAGTCTGGTTTCCTGCCACAGTCCAAAAATGTGTATTAGGGTAATTGATTACACTAAATTGGCCCAGTGTGAATGTGTATAACTAGTTTTGATGTAATCTTGTCTGTCACGAACAGCCATTGGTGCCACTAGTGACGTTAAAAAATGAACAAATAAATAAATAAATGAACCCATACCCACTTAGTAATGTTCAGGGTTCAGTTCACGATCTGGGGCCTAACTGGCAGCACAAGGTGGTTACCAACTGCAGACAGGACCCACACATGTGGGTTTGCTCTGGTTTCCTGCCACTGTCCAAATACCTTAGGTGAACGGGTGTTTCTAAAGTGCTCTTAATGTCTGCGTGCCCTATGATGGATTGGTGCCCTGTCTAGGGTTGTTCCTGTCTTGCGCACTGTGTTGCTGGCTAGGCACTGACTTTCCCCGCAGCCCTTAAAAGGATTAAGTGGAAAAGAAAATGAATTAATGAATGAGAAAATGCTGAGAGGCTGGAAGGGTCACTGTATCCAAGTCTGACTTGGATTAAGGCCTAACATGTTAAGATGAGATCTTCCAAAAAAAACCAGTTTTCAGCCTATTATGAAAATAAATAATTACTATATCAACATTTGTATAAACATGTTTTTTTAGAGTTTATACTCTTTCTGCAGAGGTTGAAATTTGTTCGTTCAAACAAACAAACCAAACAAGGAAACTGAAGTCTAAACTTGACTGACATTTTACGTGTTGTGCATGGGAGACCGCGTAATGATAGGACCTTTAGTTTGAAAATGGCCACTGCATATCTGCAAGTTTGCTGTTAGAACCCAGTTTGCGTAATATTTTGACGTATATTTTTTTAAACGCATACTATCTAACACATTTAGCATTAATGAATGTAATTAATATACAGGCTTGGTTGCGTTATATGTTGTGACTGGTTGGTGCATTTAATCTGACAGGAATTGATTTGTTTTGACAGCTCTCTTCGTCTCTGGTCATGAACTTACCAGCTAGGATTGGTCTTGTGCCGTGGAAAGATTATTTTGTATTTTTTAAACAATACGCGGCTGTAGATCAGAACTGAGGTAAGACCTTTTGGGAATCACTATAGACTTGAACGGAAATGTTCGCTCACCGTGCGCAGTCGTCAAGTGCCAGACCAGTTCTGGCATACTAAAGAGCAAACTATTATTACTACAGTCCCAGAAGTTGAATCTGTTCATCTGGACAAAGTTTTGTCGGAGAAACGTTTCGTCACTCATCTAAGTGACTTCTTCAGTCTCAGCTTATGGAGACGAATGAAACAATGGTCTCGTTTGATGTCACATCTCTCTTCACGTGCGTTCCAGTTTCTGAGGCAGTAGAGGTAGTCCGAGTGAAACTACAGGATGACCCCACTCTCAGCAATAGGACCACCCTTAACTCGGACCAGGTGTGTTTTCTTCTGGAGCTGTGTCTTCAGTCCACCTATTTCACATACAGAGAGCAGTACTATAGGGAGAAACATGGGTGCGCCATGGGCTCCCCAGTTTCACCCATCGTGGCCAACCTGTATATGGAAGAAGTGGAAAAGAAGGCACTAAGATCCTATTCAGGAACACCACCCAGACATTGGTTCAGATATGTGGATGACACCTGGGTTAAAATGAAATCTCAGGAAGTGCCACATTTCACCGACCACATCAACTCAGTGGACAAAACACATTAAGTTCACCAGGGAGGATGTGAAGAACGGCAGGTTAGCCTTCTTGGATTGTGAGGTTGTGATTGGAGATGGGGGGGACGATTGAAAGTCGATGTTTACCATAAGCCAACACATACGGATCAGTACTTAAGGTTTGACTCTCATCATCCACTGGAGCACAAACTAGGAGTCATCAGGACACTGTACCTTCGAGCAGACAGCGTCCCCACTGACATAGCGGCCTAGGACGGAGAGAAATCTCACATTAAGCAGGCCCTGGGCAAATGTGGTTATCCGAACTGGGCCTTTGTCAAAGCCGGAAAGACGCCCAAACAGTGCTCCAGCAGATCGACGAGATGAGAACAACAACCACAGTCTAAGCGTAAACCAGTGGTGATTCCATATGTGGCAGGAACATCGGAACAATTGAGACGCATATTTGCCAAACACCGCGTCTCAGTGGCTTTCAAACCCCAAAACATGCTACGCCAGAAACTGGTCCACCCCAAGGTTCGGGTCCCCCAGCACAAACAGAGTAATGTAGTGTACGCTGTTAAGTGCCGGGAGGATTGCCAGGAATTGTTCATCGGGGAAACCAAACAGCCACTGGCGAAACGGATGGCACAACATAGAAGAGCTACCTCATCAGGTCAGGACTCTGCATTTTACACCCACCTACAGGCCAGTGGCCACTCTTTCAGGGATGAAGACGTGCAGATCCTTGATAGGAAGGAATGATGGTTTGAACGAGGAGTAAAAGATGCCATTTTTGTAAAAAGGGAACATCCATCCCTGAACCGAGGTGGGGGCCTCAGAGTACACCTCTCACCATCTTACAACGGAGCCATCGCAGCCCTTCCCCAATCCTGTGTGAATGGCACACGTGGCCATTGTCGTTAATGGTTATGTCAGTCTGCATATTAAACTGATCACCGGTCCCATTGTTATGTAATGGTGCTGGTACCAGTCGTTATGCAACGTGCTGTATATAAGATTGGGGAAGTTTTCCAACTGCTGAGACTGAAGAAGTCACTTAGATGAGTGACGAAACGTTTCTCCGACAAACCCTATGTCCAGATGAACAGATTCAACTTCTGGGATTTTCTTACCAGGATTATTGAGCATGCATCAAGATATTATTACTACAGGTATACTCCGCATAACGTCCGTTCGCATATGTTCATGTTCTGGCAAGGTTATTATCCTTATAATTAAGGCAATTAACCTGCTTAGTGCATATATATCCTTACCATATACAGTGGTGCTTGAAAGTTTGTAAACCCTTTAGAATTCCCTATATTTTTGCATAACTATGACCTAAAACATCATCAGATTTTCACACAAGTCCTAAAAGTAGATCAAGAGAACCCAGTCAAACAAATGAGACAAAAATATTATACTTGGTCATTTTATTGAGGAAAATGATCCAACATTACATATTATTGAGTGGCAAAAGTATGTGAGCCTTTTCTTTCAGTATTGTTTAAAATTTAAAAGTTTAACACACCTGGCAATGCAGGATCTGAGTCCCTCCCGGCGTAGTGTGTTACTGATGGTAGCCTTTGTTACTTTGGTCCCAGCTCTCTGCAGGTCATTCATCAGGTCCCTCTGTGTAGTTCTGGGATTTTTGCTCACAGTTCTCATGATCATTTTGACCCCACCGGATGAGATCTTGCGTGGGGCCCCAGATCGAGGGAGATTATCAATGGTCTTGTATGTCTTCCATTTTCTTACAATTGCTCCCCAGTTGATTTTATTATTCACACCAAACTGCTTGCCTATTGTAGATTCACTCTTCCCAGCCTGGTGCAGGTCTACAATTTTCTTTTCTTCCTGGTGTCCTTCGACAGCTCTTTGGTCTTGGCCATGGTGAGTTTGGAGTCTGACTGTTTGAGGCTGTGGGGACAGGTGTCTTTTTTATACAGATAACGAGGTCAAACAGGTGCCATTAATACAGGTAATGAGTGGAGGACAGAAGAGCTTCTTAAAGAAGAAGTTACAGGTCTGTAAGAGCCAGTGTGGCTGACTAAATATTTTTTTGCCCCACTGTAGCGTAGTACATTCCTAAAGAAATCTAACGGTCACTTTAATGACATTATGTGCAGACTGACCTAAACTGATTACCTGAAACCGAATCAGCTGTTTAGAGAGAATAAAGCTGGACGAGGGACAACCAGTGCTTAATTTGAGGTGGATCCTGCACATGTGTTCTGGTGCCTATTTGTGTAGATCCAGCATTTTTATATATAAAGTAAAACGAAAATGAGCAAAATTAATAAACATATTTGAATTAAATGGTATTTATTTTTGTATAATTTCCTTTCCAAAACTACAAACTGCTAATTTTGTTTGATGGTAACTGGTGTAATTATTTCATCAGTCACGTATTACATGCTCACGCATCAAGAGAGTTTGCGGGTATCAAGGTTTGGAAATGGCGAAAGAAGAAAAAGACAACTGATAGTTAAGATGATGTAAGTCTTTTTCATTGATATAGGTATTGTATTTTGAAGGCTACTGCATTCCTGGACCTGGATGGGGGGGGTCACACCAGATACTGAAAGTAAAGGGTCACATACTTTTGCCACTCCCTAATATGTAATATTGGATCATTTTCCTCAATAATAAATGACCAAGTATATTTTTGTCTCGTTTATTTAACTGGGTTCTCTTCTCATTAGTGGTCTTAGAAAACAAGTATACTTTGTCTGTCAGTCTATCTCAAAGACAGATGGATGCATGGATGGAAAAACAAAAGGGTCAGTGAAACAAATAAAAAAAAAACTCCTGGCAAGTTTATGGAATCATCACACTCGGCACATCACACTATTTTGTACTTCATAGCATATAAACAAATCACAGATATAACACGAAACATTTGTAAGTTACTAGCTGAACATGCTGGCTTTGTGTAACATACATCAAACAAATTAAATTATTTAATGGCGTATTTTTCTAGACCAAGTGGAAGGCAAAAATATGGAATCACCCAATGTTGAGGAAAAGCATATGGAATAACCTGTAATGTGTAGTTCTAAAACAAATATTGGCACACTTTTAAACATGCTAATCAGTGTGTAGCTAAAAGGGAGTGTTGGATGCTGTTGGACTCAGTTTGTTGGATTAATTAAAAAAAAACATGACCAGAACAAGAGTTGTCAGTTGAAGCAATGGGAGGGACTATAAAATTCCTTCAAGCAGGAAATTCAACATCTTTGACAAAAAATGTCGTTCCAAGTCAGTTCTATCGAAAATGTGGCGCAAGTATAAACTTTGTTTTGGTTTGAAAGTGTAAAACAACACAATTGAAAACAAAATTGTGCTTTGTACAGTGGTGCTTGGAAGTTTGTGATCCCTTTAGAATTTTCTATATTCTTGCATAACTATGACCTAAAACATCATCAGATTTTCACACAAGTCCAAAAAGTAGATACAGAGAACCCAGTTAACTAATGAGACAAAAATATTATACTTGGTGGAAAATGCTCCAATATTACATATTAGTGAGTGGCAAAAGTATGTGAGCCTTTGCTTTCAGTATCTGGTGTGACCCCCCTGTGCAGCAATAAACTGTAACTAAAAACGTTTCCTGTAACTGTTGATCAGTCCTGCACACCGGCTTGGGAGGAATTTTAGCCCATTCCTCCGTACAGAACAGCTTCAGCTCTGGGATGTTGGTGGGTTTCCTCACATTAGCTGCTCGCTTCAGGTCCTTCCACAACATTTCCATTGGATTAAGGTCAGGACTTTGACTTCAGGACCCATTCCAAAACCTTAACTTTATTCTTCTGTAACCATTCTTTGGTAGAACAGCTTTGTGGTTGCTTAGGGACGTTGTCTTTCTGCATGACCCACCTTCTCTTGAGATTCAGTTCATGGACAGATGTCCTGAACATTTTCCTTTAGAATTCTCTGATATAATTCAGAATTCATTGTTACACCAATGATGGCAAGCCGTCCTGGCCAGATGCAGCAAAACAGGCCCAAACCATGATACTACCACCACCATGTTTCACAGATGGGATAAGGTTCTTATGCTGGAATGCAGTGTTTTCCTTTCTCCAAACATAACGCTTTTCTTTTAAACCCAAAAGTTCTGTTTTGGTCTCATCCGTCCACAAAACATTCTTCCAATAGCCTTCTTGCTTGTCCACGTGATCTTTAGCAAACTGCAGACGAGCAGCAATGTTCTTTTTGGAGAGCAGTGGCTTTCTCCTTGTAACCCTGCCATGCACACCATTGTTGTTCAGTGTTCTTCTGATGGTGGACTCATGAACATTAGCCAATGTGAGAGAGGCCTTCAGTTGCTTAGAAGTTACCCTGGGGTCCTTTGTGACCTCGTAGTACATCAAGTATCTCCATATTTACTTTAACTGCATAAAAGGTTGTTAGAATGTTACACATATGAATCTTATCAGTTCTTTTTGGCCAGTGTGTGGTCCAAACAGCTTATAAGGAAAATAACACAGATTTTGAGTTTTAAACCTTCTAGTCATCGTACGAAACACTGGACCTAAAATGTTACCTGTTGATCTCCCGTCCCCAGATGCAGCTCATTGAGCATTCTGTGGAGAAATTGCGCTCAGCTCTCCACTCCAATCGTAAAGATCTAATCGAGGCTTTTGGGCAGTACAGCAGAGAGGAAAAGAGGTTTCTTGAAGAGGGTCTGCTCTGTGGCAGTCCTGTCTTCTCTCCTATCACCATTCACTCTGTATCTGATTGGATTCCATCTCACCCTGAAGCTTCTCAGGACTTCCAGAGCTTCTACAGCAACCCATATCGCCACGCACCAGACTCTGGCCATAAGACCATTTATATTCAGACTATTGGTAAGTCCGAACAAGTTGAATTATCATGTACAGAGTAAATGTTATTTGTTCTGCTGTGTTGAGATTTGTTTCTGTGATCCACAGGATCCTTTGGAGAAGGACCTGGGATCACTGAGCTGTATCTGGAGTGGCTGAGGGAATACTGCGAGGCGTTTTACTACGGTTTGGTGGTCAAGCTCTTGCCTCCAGTGTCTGTTGAGTGCACAGGCTGTACCTTTCGTGTTAACAGCAACACACACAACCTTCAGATTCATGCTGGTGAGAATTTCGGACAACTGAGGTTGAGCTAGGCACTTCTACCCAGTGTCCAATAGAGGGCAGCCAGTGTTCAGATGAGTGGGCAGTTATTTTTCTCTCTATTGCTTACTTTTGTAGGAGATCTGTTGGAGTTTCTTAAAAAGAAGAAGCCAAAAGATGCATTTTGCATTGTGGGAATCACCATGATTGATTTGTACCCAAAGGACTCTTGGAATTTTGTTTTTGGTGAAGCATCTCTTACTGAAGGTAGTATTTTATTTCGTTGTTCTGATCAGCGGTTGAATTGCAAAACAATTTGTAGTTTAAAATTGGTTCTGAAAATGTGGGATCTCCCAGACTCATTATGCATCCCATTTTTACCGCCACTTTATTCTGGTCAGGGTCTGGGGGAGTAGGAATAAGGGGTCCAGGTTTAATTTGGGTGCAGGTATATTTATACCCTGGACAGGGCATCAGTCCATCGCAGCGTTTGTTCACGTTCCTAGTCTGGCCTGATCCCTGATTATAGCAGCTCTTACAGAAATGTTGAACTCCTCGTTTCTGATTGCTGTTTGAGCTGTTGTTGAAGGTGTTGTTGAATTTATGTTGACTTTAAGTATTAAACCTTGTGCTATATAGGAATGGGAGTTTTCAGTTTTGCCCGGTACGATGATGACTTTTACAAAAGGAGTTACGCAGGACGGCTGACGAAAGGAATAAGGCTGAAACCAGGGGACTACAGCATATTCCATGGTTACTACATTCCTCCCATTAGCAGTACTTTGCTCCTCCGGTCATGTAAGGTATAGCAGCCATAACTAAGCTTCCGAATACATGTAATATGTAATCATGATTTGGCCTACGGTATATTTTGGAGGGAAATGTTCAGTTCACTGTAATTTTATTATAACATGAATGACTACTAGTTCATTATAATAAAACGCAAAGTCCCAGTAGTTCTGTAACATAGGATCATTGTAGACTATGGTCATGTCTGACTGGGCCTTTTGGTGTTTTTTCTCGCTGGCAGACCTTGACTCATGAGATTGGACACATATTTGGTATGAAGCACTGCCAGTGGCTGCAGTGTGTTATGCAAGGCTCCAACCATTTAGAGGAATCAAATCGTCGGCCATTGGACCTTTGCCCCATCTGCTTGAGGAAACTACAGTCTGCCATTGGCTTTAAGATAGCAGAGAGGTACAAGGTATGAAACGTTTATGGAGGTACATTATTCTAAAATGCCACCATACGCAGATATGGTGCAATCTGATTTTACTCAAACACAAACATCATGTCAACATTTTCCATTATTTGGGCATCACTGTCTGGTCAGTGCGCCATTTGGAAAGGTTTTATGTGATTTGGGGACATTTTGAAGATGTTTTTACTTTTTTCCCTTTTTTCCCCCTCTTGGCCCCGCCTGTTTTGCACCAGCAATGCAAACTGCAGAAGTGTAGCGTGACCGTGGCTATAAATCTGGTACTTGGTCATGTGACTTAGCAATTTGTAAGAAGTTTTCCTGAATAGATTGTGTTTTTTATTAATTTAAAAAAACTTCCTATTTTCCAATCCATAGTCATTTCAGACCATAGTCACTTTATGCAGCTGATTTATTACTTTTCATATCGGACCCTCTGTCAAGTCTCCCTAGATTATGTGACTTATTAATTAAACTTGGCAAAGCATCTGGCTGTAAGATGAATCTCTCTAAAATGGAGTTGATGCCAATTAATCCTGTCTTAAATCTGTCTCATCTAAAGCATGTCCTTTAACTCAACTCTCTTTAAATGTATTTAAGCCTGGATCATGCTTACTGTAATCACAAGGACCACTACAAGACTAAATTTCTGCCCTGATATCATGTTTAAAACAGGGCTTCAAACATTAAAATTATCAATGTAATATAGAGGAATATATTCCATTTCTGAACGTATTTCAAGGTCTCTATTTTTTCGGCCACTGATCCTGATAATGATGTTAAAACAAAACAAACAAACAAACATTTACAACATTTAGCGGATGCCTTCATCCAGAGCAACTTAGAGAATTGTTTGTATTACCTCATGCTAGTACAAATAACCAGTGGCCCAAGAATACAATCCAACCAGAATCCTGTTAGGATTTGAAGTAGGTTTGTTTGAAGACAGGAAGACACTCCAGTAGTCTGTCAGCTATACTGATGTAAAATTAGTCTATCTACATTTCAACCAGATCTTACAATGCGATAGATGTAGACAAGCACTAGCAAACTTATAACATACAGGGGTGTGAAAAAGTGTTTGGCCCCCTCCTGATTTCCTATTTTTTTGCATGTTTGTCACACTTAAGTGTTTAGGAACATCAAACCAATGTAAATATTAGTCAAAGTCAACACAAGTAAACACAAAATGTAGTTTTTCAATGAAGGTGTTTATTATTAAGGGAGAAACAAATCCAAACCTTGTTAAAACATAACTTAACTACGGTTTATCACACCTGAGTTCACTGTCTCTAGCCACTCCCAGGCCTGATTATTGCCACACCTGTTCTCAATAAGGACATCACTTAAATAGGACCTGCCTGACAAAGTGTAGTACACCAAAAGATCCTTAAAAGCTACACATCATGTCGAGATTGAAAGAAATTCAGGAACAATTGAGAAGGAAAGAAACAGATCTATCAGTCTGCCATTTCTAAAGCTTTGGGACTCCAGCCAACCACAGTGAGAGCCATTATCCACAAATGGTGAAGACATGGAACAGTGGTGAACCTTCCCAGGAGTGGCCGGCCGACCAAAAATTACTCCAAGAGCACAGCGAAGACTCATTCAAGAGGGCACAAAAGACCCCACAGCAACATCCAAAGAACTGCAGGCCTCACTTGCCTCAGTTAAGGTCAGTGTTCATGCCTCCACCATAAGAAAGAGACTGGGCACAAATGGCCTGCATGGCAGAGTTCCAAGACGAAAACCACTGCTGAGCAAAAAGAACATTAAAGCTCGTCTCAAATTTTCCAGAACACATCTTGATGATCCCCAAGACTTTTGGGAAAACATTCTGTGGACTGACGAGACAAAAGTTGAACTCTTTGGAAGGTGTGTCCCCCATTACATCTGGCACAAAAGTAACACAGCATTTCAGAAAAAGAACATTATACCAACAGTAAAATATGGTGGTGGTAGTGTGATGGTCTGGGGCCGTTTTGCTGCTTCAGGGACCTGGAAGACTTGCTGTGGATAAATGGAACTATGAATTCTGCTGTCTACCAAAAAGTCCTGAAGGAGAATGTCCGGCCCATCTGTTCGGAGACCTCAAGCTGAAACGAACTTGGGTTCTGCAGCAGGACAATGATCCAGCAAGTCCACCTCTGAATGGCTGAAGAAAAAAAACCAAAATGAAGACTTTGGAGAGGCCTAGTTAAAGTCCTGACCTGAATTCCATTGAGATGCTGTGGCATGACCTTAGAAAGGCCGTTCATGCTGGAAAAAACCCTCCAGTGTGGCTGAATTACAACAATTCTGCAAAGATGAGTGGCCAAAAATTCCTCCACAACGCTGTAAAAGACTCATTGCAAGTTATCGCAAATGCTTGGTTGTAAGTTGTAGCTGCTAAGGGCGGCCCACCAGTTATTAGGTTTAGGGAGCAATCACTTTTTCACACCAGGGCCATGAGGTTTGAATTTTTATCTCCCTTAATAACAAAACACCTTCATTTAAACACTGCATTTTTGTGGTTACTTGTGTTGTCTTTGCCTAATATTTAAATTGGTTTGATGTTCCGAAACACTTAAGTGTGACAAACATGCAAAAAAATAGGAAATCTGGAAGGGGGCAAACACTTTTTCACACCAGTGTATGCTGTGAACATAGGCCTAGGTCTACATAATTACTGGCAAGTCATCTTTGGCACTTTTATATAAAAATCTTGAGGAACCAGTAGTTGAAGGCAATATTTGGCATTGCACCACCTGATGTTAATTTGAAAAAAATTAAATGCAATATGCTGGCCTCTTGCACTGTGATGAATTATAACAGGTATTTTTTAGATGGGAAAAACCCTCTTCCATCTATTTACTCTCAGTGGATCAGATGTTAATCAATATCTGAAGTTGGAGAAGATGAGATGTTCTCTCTGAGGACCCGTACTGAGATTATAAACAATATGCAACACATGAAAGCCTGCCTGGAGTTTGCAAAAAAACACCTAAAAACAACAAACAGACCTTCATGCAGCTTTTACTGAGGAGAGGTTTCTGTCTGGCCTCTATGCCGTAAAGCCCTGATTGGTGGAGTGCTGCAGTAATCATCTGGAAGTTTCTCCCATCTACACACAGGATTCTGATCAGTCAGAGTGACCATTGGCTTCTTGGTCTTCTCTCTTACCAAGGCCCTTCTCCCCCGATTACTTAGTATGGTGGGTGACACGGTGGTCTTGTGGGTAGCACCGCCTCCTCACAGCAAGAAGATCCTGGATTCAGTCCCAGACTGAAGAGGCCTGGGTCCTCCCTGTGTCTGTGTGGGTTTACTCTGGGTGCTCCAGTTTCCTCCCACAGACCAAAAACATGCGTGTTAGATTAACTGATTATGCTAAATAGGCATTGACTTGAGTTTGTGTATGTATGTATATACAGTGGTGCTTGAAAGTTTGTGAACCTTTTAGAATTTTCTATATTTCTACATAAATATGACCTAAAACATCATCAGATTGTCCTAAAAGTAGATAAAGAGAACCCACTTAAACAAATGAGACAAACATATTATACTTGTCATTTATTTATTGAGGAAAATGATCCAATATTACATATTAGTGAGTGGCAAAAGTATGTGAACCTTTGCTTTCAGTATATCCTGGTGTGACCCCCTGTGCAGCAATAACTGTAAACTAAACGTTTCCTGTAGCTGTTGATCAGTCCTGCACACCGGCTTGGAGGAATTTTAGCCCATTCTCCGTACAGAAACAGCTTCAGCTCTGGATGTTGGTGGGTTTCCTCACATTAGCTGCTCGCTTCAGGTCCTTCCACATTTCCATTGGATTAAGGTCAGGACTTTGACTTGGCCATTCCAGAACATGAACTTTATTCTTCTTTTAACTATTCTTTGGTAGAACGACTTGTGTGCTTAGGGTCGTTGTCTTGCTGCATGACCCACCTTCTCTTGGGATTCAGTTCATGGACAGATTTTCCTGTAGAATTCTCTGATATAATTCAGAATTCATTGTTCCATCAGTGATGGCAAGCCGTCCTGCCCAGATGCAGCAAAACAGGCCCAAACCATGATACTACCACCACCATGTTTCACAGATGGGATAAGGTTCTTATGCTGGAATGCAGTGTTTCCCTTTTTCCAAACATAACGCTTTCTCTTTTAAAACCAAAAAAAGTTCTGTTTTGTTCTCATCCGTCCACAAAACATTCTTCCAATAGCCTTCTGGCTCGTCCACGTGATCTTTAGCAAAATGCAGATGAGCAGCAATGTTCTTTTTGGAAAGCAGTGGCTTTCTCCTTGCAACCCTGCCATGCACACCATTGTTGTTCAGTGTTCTTCTGATGGTGGACTCATGAACATTAACATTAGCCAATGTGAGAGAAGCCTTCAGTTGCTTAGAAGTTACCCTGGGGTCCTTTGTGACCTTGCCAACTATTACACGCCTTGCTCTTTGTTGGCCGACCACTCCTGGGGAGGGTAACAATGGTCATGAATTTCCTCCATTTGTACACAATCTGTCTGACTGTGGATTGGTGGAGTCTCCAGCCTGATGAGCATCAACAACTCTTTTTCTGAGGTCCTCAGAAATCTCCTTTGTTCGTGTGTGTGTGTGTGTGTGTGTGTGTATGTATATATGTGTGTGTGTATATGTATATGACCAGTCTTGATGTAACCTTGTGTATGGATATAACCTTTTGTGTGTCGCTGAAATGGCCATGGATGGTGATAGATGTTACAAACCAAATAAACAAACAAACAAACTTATTTTGGTGCAGCGACCAGCTCTAGAAGTGTCCTGGTTGTTCCAAACTTCTTCCATTTAATAATTATCGAGGCCACTGTGCTCTTGAGAACTTTCAGTGCAGCAGAAATGTAGACTTTTCCAGATTCTGTGTGCCTCCACACAACCCGTGCTCTGCAGGTAGTTCTTTTTTGTTCATGCCTTGGTGTTCTGATATGCATGGTTAGCTGTGAGACCTTATATAGACCTCACCATAACAAAAAGTGAAAGGGTCTGACGACTTTCCGAATGCATTGTAAATAATGCATCACTGACCAGTAGCACTGCTTTGCTGCAGTGACCTCTTAAAATCATACTTGACATCACACTTAACTTATGATACAGTTAAATTGCTAGCTACACCACAGTGAGTCTTCTCATGACCAGTGTCCCAACATTGTTACTCTAAAGTGAAGGTGCAAACTGCAGATTTCAAGTGAAATCTGAATTGTCTTTTGCAGGCTCTGCTTCAGTGGATACAACATGGAACAGGAAGTCCTGCCCAGCACTCAGACAAACCAACGGAAGCTTTCCAAGACTTCAGAATGTGGTTATGTAAGTGTTTAGGCATACTGGAAGATAAAACATTGTAACTGCCACCTGTCAGTAAGGATGAGAAGTAGAAAAGTTATTATTTGATAAATGATGCATCTCACTATGCCTCTCTCTGTTTTCTACTTTTAATGTATATAAGTTATTCAGTTCAAATTGAACTACAAAGTACAGCAGACTTATAACAGTAACATAAAAATGAATTGCTCTGCTAGACACAAACACGTTCCTGTCATAGTTTATATTCTCATTTTTATTCACATTGTCATATAAAGCTGCGTTCTGTTAAGGGTTTCTGTCACAATGTACCATTCTACATTTAAACAGGTTTACAATTAGGTCCTCATATTGGCAGTAAAGAAGCAATCACAAGAATAGTTGGCCTAGTTAGGTAGCTTTTGTAATTACTATGAATTAACTTGAAAATAAAATCTAGCATGTTACAGTACTTTTACAACTATTATTAGTATTGAACTGAAGTGACCTAAAATACACTTAAGACATATAAATATCATAGGAAAATAGCTTAATTGGTCTAAAAATGTGAACATAAAGCTCCAGTGCTCCAAGAAACATTATAGAGATTGTCATTGTGCAAACAAGATTAACATAATTTAAAAGCAAAGCACAATCAGAAAAGTGAATAAAATTGTAGAAGTATCTGTTTTTCAAATACTATGTGCTATATGTGAGTATGTGGTGTTTTCTTACACTGAGTGGCTCTCTATGGGATCAGTTGGCCTGAAACTGCAATAAATAAACGTCAGTAATGAATTTTATGTTGGGTCTATTTAACATGAATCCTGATCTGTTACTTGAGGACCACCCCAGCATTACTTATACTGTACATACATACACTCACTGGCTTGTGTATACATTTGTTCAACTGCTCTTTAACTGAAATATCTACTTAGCCAATCACATGGGCATGTAGGCATGGTTCAAACCAAGTGTCAGAATGGGGAAGAAAGGTGATTGAAGTGACTTTGAACGTGGCATGGTTGTTGGTGCTAGACGGGCTGGTCTGAGTATTTCAGAAACTGCTGATCTACTGGAAATCTCACTGGGATCTCACTGCACCTTGAAGCAAATGGGCTACAGCAGCAGGAGAGCACACCGGATGCCACTCCTATCAGCTAAGAACAGGCAACTGAGGCTACAATCGCACAGGCTTACTACCGTTGGGCAACAGAAGATTAGAAAATCGTTGACTGATTTTCATTTCTGATGTTCAGATGGTCAGGTCAGAATGTGTGTACTGTACTCAAATGGCCTCCACACTCACCAGATCTCAATCCAGTAGAGCACCTTTGGGATGTGGTGGAACTTGGAGATTGGCATCATGGATGGCAGCCGAAACCAAATCTATGCAGGCCCAAATGTGTGTTGCTAACATGTCAATATATTCGAAAAATCTCTGAGGGAAATGTTTTCCAGCACCTTTGTTGGGGGTTCATAGTCAAAGAGTTTATGGTGATCAGAGACGTTGGGTTTGCTGTTTCTGCTCCCGTGGGTTGCCAATGTCTCATGTGATCCCTCTTGGCTGTTTCTACCAGTTCTCCTCTTTCTAGCTTTCTAGCTATGCTGCTATACGAATGCGGCCGGGATCTCATGCTACACATGGATCAGTGATGTTAATAGGGACACTGTGCTTTAATCAATAACTAATTACATTTTCTGTTTCTCTGAGCTGTGTTCCGGAGTTCCAGCCCCACAACATGATGTTCATCCGCTTTACTCCACTCAAGCTTCTTCCTCATTTCAGCTCAAGCCCCCCCCCAATCATTAACCCAGGCCACTTAATGCCAAGTGCCATAATTCACATTTTATTCGAAACTTTGATTCCATGACTTTAGTTTCGCTCTTAGATTTTCATATAGCCGCCCAAGGAGGTTGGGTCCATTTTGAGTCTTGGTTATCCTCCCAAGGTTTCTTCTAGGAACTAGGAGTTATTTACTTGCCACTGTCCGCCCTTAGGCTTGCTCAATATGGGATTGGACGTAGTTATTAGGAGATGATCTTAAATTGTAAAAGTTGCTTTGAGACAATTGCTCCATTGTAAAAAGCGCTATATAAATAAATCTGACTTGACTTGACTGAATCTGGAAACCCAAACACGGTACTAGCAAGGTTGTACCCTAATAAAGCAATCTTAGCTGACTTAACGTGACTACCAAGTAATTATTATCTAGCCTTGGACATAACCACTCTTAACTAAGTGCCTGCTTTTCACTTTCATTAACTACAGTGGTATTACTTGCCCAAAATTAGCTTGCCTGTTTGGGAAATTCATTCAGTCATGAGTCAATAATAATATTGTGTAGTTGGCGGTGCTTAAAATTTAAATATAATAAGATTGCTGATCTTAGGTCCTTTAGATTTGTATGTTAGCTGGTCCCACTTTCATCAAAACAAGCATCTTCAAGTGCTACACTAAAGATTCTGCATAGTCTGCACAAGACCATGTGATGATCAATTTCATCATTGCATACATGACCACTTGTACAACGCAGCAATAGGGTTTGTGGCTTAGATCCTGAAAATAAAAACATTACTAATATGTTTTCTTTCACACCTGTATATAAGCACGTCAACTAATCATGATGAATTATAAAGAAAAATCCGTATAGGAAACTAGCCATCAGTGTTAACATTCAATCACAAGCCCCTTGTTCTTACTCTTCAGTCTTTAATTTGGAATGTGTTGTTTGTGCATTTCGAGTCTTGGATTTCCTGTAACATTTAGCAATGTTAGATTTATTCATTATATTGTTAAACTACAGGTATGCGCCGTTTTACGTCCACATTATATTCTGTGAAACAAGACACAGACTGAAATGGACATTGACCAGACATTACCATGGTCATAGTGTTTTTAGGCTACTTTACCGCTGTGTACCTAATGGCACCGCATCGGAAGCCTACAATGCTATGCTAAATGCTATGACTGACAGGAATTGGAGGCGCTAATGCAAAGATGGGTGTTAAACACAAAACCATGGAGCGCTATCACAGCGCAGAGCAAGATTATAGTCAAAACAGTTGACTATGGAGAGAATCAGAGATGTAAAACGAGACACTGAGTTAGAAAATGGCAGGGAGTCCATACTTGGGACAAGTAGTCAGAATTGGAATCGGGAATGCTTGGTGACAACGTGCAGAAAAAATGTAATGTCAAATAAACTGGGGAGATAATCACAAACAAGATACATATGTCCATAGTCAGTGATGGAGTGTGTGACATAGGGAGTGATGTGGAGCAGGTGTAGTTATGGGACTAAACATTTAACAGTGGTGCTTGAAAGTTTTTGAACCCTTTAGAATTTTCTATATTTCTGCATAAATATGACCTAAAACATCATCAGATTTTCACACAAGTTCTAAAAGTAGATAAAGAGAACCCAGTTACACAAATGAGACAAAAATATTATACTTGGTCATTTGTTTACTGAGGTTAGTTAGAAGGTGAAATTAGAGTCAGGTGTTTTCAATCAGTGGGATGACAATCAGGTGTGAGGGGGCACCCTGTTTTATTTAAAGAACAGGGATCTATCAAAGTCTGCTCTTCACAACACACGTTTGTGGAAGTGTATCATGGTACGAACAAAGGAGATTTCTGAGGAGCTCAGAAAAAGAGTTGTTGATGCTCATCAGGCTGGAAAAGGTTACAAAACCATCTCTAAGAGTTTGGGATCCACAATCAACAGTCAGACAAACCTTGATAAATGGAGAACTTTAAGACATTGTTTACCTCCCAAGGAGTGGCGGCCAACAAAAAGATCACTACAAGAGCAAGGGGTTTAATAGTTGGCGGGTCAACAAAGGGACCCAGGGTAAACTTCGAAAGCAACTGAAAGGCCTCCTCACATTGGGCGGATGTTGTGTCATTGAGTCCACATCAGAAGAACACTGAAAAACAATGGTGTGCGTGGCGGGTTGCAAGGAGAAAGCCACGCTCTCCAAAAAGAACATTGTGCTCGGTCTGCAGTTTGGTTAAAGATCCACATGACAAGCCAGAAGGCTATGGAAGAATGTTTTGGAAAGGATGAGGACCAAAAATAGAACTTTTTGGTTTAAAAGAAAAGCGTTATGTTGGAGAAAGGAAAACATGGCATTCCAGCATAAGAACCTGAATCAATCTGTGAAAACATGGGTGGGGTGGTGTGGTGGTAGTTTGTTGGTTTGGGCCTGTTTTGCTGCAATCTGGGCCCCGGACGGCTTGCCATTCATGATGGAACAAGAATTCTGAAAAGTTATATCAGAGACTTTAAAGGAAAAAATGTCAGACATCTGTCCATGAACTGAATCTCATGAGAAGGTGGGTATGCAGCAAGACACCGACCTAAGCACCACAAAGCCGTTCTACCAAAGAATGGTTACAGAGGAATAAAGTTCATTTTTGGAATGGCCAATCAAATCCTGACCTAATCCATGGAAATGTTGGTTGGAAGGACCTAAAGCGAAGCAGCTAATGGAGGAAACCCACCAAAACATCCCAGAGTGAAGCTGTTCTGTATGGAAGGAAATGGGCTAAAATTCCTCCAAGCAGGTGTGCAGGACTGATCAAACAGCTACAGGGAAACGTTTAGTTACAGTTATGCTGCACAGGGGGGTACAACCAGATTACTGAAAAGTAAAGGTTCATTCATACTTTGCACTCACTAATATGTAATATTGGATCATTGTCCTCAATAATAAATGACCAAGTATAATATTTTTGTCTCATTTGTTTAACTGAGTTCTCTTTATCTACTTTTAGGACTTGTGTGAAAATCTGATGATGTTTTAGGTCATATTTATGCAGAAATATAGAAAATTCTAAAGGGTTCACAAACTTTCAAACACAACTGTAATTTACGGAAATGCACAATCATTATAGAAACTACAGCAATGTATCAAATTAAGCAGTTAACTTGGGAATCTGGTATAATTATCAAGTACAATATAGTATTTAGGGTTCAGTACAGTATTGTGATACATTACATGGCTGCAATGTAAGTTACAAGACAGATCTTTATTTTCTGTTATAATTAATTATAATTTTTAAGACCTCTGCTGTTAAGGTGAACAGATCTTGATTGGATGGACGTTGAACGGTGCACACCTGTATTCAGTCATTCACTGTCTTATTTAACAAGGGCAGGAGTAAAAGTCTGTCCAGAAAAGATCATACGACAAAAGTCTGATTGCATGTACATCTAATACATTACACATTAAATTGCATGTACATATATAAATGAAGATCTAGGTTTATGCAAAAGCATAAAAACCTCAGTGGTTCCTTCCTAACTGTAACACACTGAGTTGGGTCATAATGAAACATCATGAATATAACTGGACATTGAGGACAATCGCTGTGTTAGTCAGGAAGGAACCACTGAACTCTGTCTCCTTCCAGTTAGAAATATAGGCAGAAACCAGTGTGTTCAACTGCAGACCTGAATGTGATTGGATCGCTCTGTTGGCGGGAGAAGAGAGTAATATAGATGTTCTTACTTAAGGCAGAATTATTCTGTGTGAGGAGGTTATCCCTGATCTTATGGCCATTGCCATAAGAGTACAAGTGGAAGATCAACTTTAACGCTCTGCTTCGAATGCTCATCTACTTCAATTATACTCAGTTATCAACCACCTACAGATGCTCTGGTCATTGCAAGTTCATTTTGCTGACTGGCCCATAGGGGTAACAGTGTTTGCAGGTTTGATCTTGAGTGTTTAAAAAAATGTTCACCTCAAGAAATCCTGACTACGTGATCCTGACTCGCATGTCCAACATCATGGCTGCTCTGGCAAGCACTGAGAGTCTTTCTTTGTGCACGGAAAACCTGTCTTAGCTGGACGTACCAGCCCAAGGAAGACTGCTCCAATCCCTGCTCCTACAGCACACGAGTAGAATGCTGATCTGTAGTCCTGTGTGATGTCCACCAAAACACCTGTAACATATTTGGAACAAAACAAACCCTAATCATAAAGCTCATTCTTAAAATACATTCGGTTTAATTAAAGGGAAAATTAAAAGGTATACCTCCTAATGGTGGCCCAGCAAGCCCTGCAAAACTCTGGATGCAGACATAGACACCAACAGCCAAGGGCATTCTCTTGATGCCAACCACATCATCCTCAGCCAGCATAGGAATATGTGTAGATGCGATATTACCTAGTAAGAAGCCATACAGTACGCTGCAGACTGCCACTCCCCAAAACCCATTTACTACTGTGAAGAGCACCAACGCTAAGCACATCAGCGACACGCATCCAAGCAGGACAAATATCTTCCTAATGTGTCCCCAGCTCAGGATCCAGCCGATAGAGAGACGTCCAAATATCTCTGCCACAGCCATTATTGACAACATATAGGCTGCTTTTTGTCTTTCAGTTCCCATACTGGCACTGAGCTCCACCACATACAGCTGTGGGGCAAAGAAACCCAGTGTGGCAAAAAGGCCAAAGGCAGCATAACATGCAAAGCTACCTTCCTTTAACACAGTTAGATCCAGGAGTTTGCTTGTGCCTTGCTGGTCTGTATTCTGTAGGCTTTGAGGAATCCTAACAGGCTCTGTGTCTTTTTGCTGTTCTCTGGTTCCTTGTTCTGGCTTTTGGAGCAGCTGTACATCTGAATCTGTACATGAGCTCAGAGAACCGCTGAGCTCAGATTCAACTTCAGAGTTTATCATTTCTTGCTTCCTGGATCTCAGAGGTTGGGTAATATTTATCGTAGTATTGGGCTTGATGACCAAGGGACGGAGCAGAACTCCACAGATAATGATGGTACCCTGTAATGTTCCGAGCACCACCAATGTGTATCTCCAGCCAATATGAGCCTTAATTGCTGTGAATGCTGTGAACAACAAGGGTGATATTCAGTAGGCAATATCACTTATATGTCAGGTGATCTTAATGACAGCAAAATAACAGAACTGATGTCTTCTAAATGTGCAAACTACACCACAGATATGCAGTAAATACCATAAAAACAGTATTGCTGCACTCAAATACTACAGCAGGCTCGGGTGATTGTGGACCCTTGTTCTTCTTCAAGTCCCTGTTCTTTTGAATACCTGCTTATACCTGTTTACCATCCTAACTAACATCCTACTAACTTCAAATAGACTGCTAATGCTAGAGATTCACATACTTTTGTCATTCACACGTATGTAATATTGCATACTTTTGCTCAATGAATAAATGACCAAGTATAATATTTTACCTCGTTTGGGTTCTCGTTGTCTACTTTTATGGCGTGTGTTGTTTGTTTTAGGACATATTTATGCAGAAAAGGATTCAGGCACAAGGTACTGTACATGTATAGTTACAGTAAATGAATTGTAAGTAATAGTGACATGGACATGCAACAGGACTGTTCTTACCTGGGGCAAATGCAAATATTGCAAATGATTCTCCAGTGGATGCCATGGCAGTCACCAAGGATCGACGTTTACTGAAGTACTGGGACAAGATTGTGACAGTCGGTAGAAATGTCAAACAGTATCCCAGTCCTACAAGAACACAACTTCAGAAAGTCATAAATGCAAACAGAATATGACATGCTCAGTATTGTTACACTTAAAAATCGCTACGTTAAAAACAGGTTTGTGGAGGCTCTTAAAGCCCAAGTCCGATTTCAAGTCCAAGTCCCTGACAGTAAAGTCGAGTCGCAAGTCTTTTTTGATTTTGTCAAGTTTAGTCTCAAGTCATCAAATTCGGGACTCGAGTCGCACTTGAGTCCAAGTCATGTGACTCGAGTCCACACCTCTGCTATATTGTCTGGAGATGTAGACAATAATAGTGGTATTATAACAGTGCTAAACAATGTGTTGATATCAACAAGCAGAGCACATTTTTGTATATATTTTATAAACCTGCCCAGGAGTAAAAACTTATTTTGAACAAGGTCTGCACCAGCACACTATTTAAATATTGGAACAAATGACCATGACTACCAGTGACTATCCCAGTGGTGATGTAAATCTGACTGACGTAGCTGGTGAAGGCCGTGGAGATTGTTCCAAGGGAAATGAGGAATCCTCCAAACATCACAACAGGCTGGAAGCCAAATCGGTTACTCAGCACAGTTGAAAGTGGTGCTACGTAAAATTTAGATAAACAGGAAGGTGACAGAAGTGAGTATGCATACATCAGATTCAGTTTTTTTCCACAGCTGGGGTTTGTAATTTTGTATCTTACCTGTGAAAGTCATAACAAACACACAGATGGAGATTATCCATGAAATCCGACTGTTGCTCTCATTAAACTCATACATCAGATCATTCAGGAAAATTCCAAAGCTTTTGATGACTCCATATGTGAATACCTCCACAACAAAAAAAGCTGCAGCCACGATCCATCCCCAACCTCCATCTGGGACCTCAGAATATACTTTAGGCCCCAAGCAACCATTTGAGCTAAAGATCCACCATGCCATGTTCAGTCACACCAAAGCTGTAAATAAACACCTGAAAGAGAAGAGTAGAGGTATGCAACACATGATTGGAGTCTGTAGTAACGTACGTATGTGAAAATCTCAATTAAGATAATAGATGTAGGATTATCTTTGCACAGTTACACAAGTGATTAAAAATGTCCTAGTATCATATGTGTTTCTGTATACTTCAGTTTTATTAGATGAAATAATATCACTTTTTTAACAGTTTCAAATTATATCAGAATTAGAGTAAGGACCATATTGTGTATTGTATCTATATAAATATTATATACCATTAGGACAGGGGTCTCATACCCTAAGACATTTTTATCAGTTTTCATTATTTTTCACAGATAATGTGTTCATGGTTTTTACTTTTACAAGGTTTTCAGGAAATTATTTGTCAGTGGTCATTTCAGTGGTGCCCCTTACATGGGTGGCTCCTCCCTTGCATCCTGTGCTGCCAGTTAGGCCCTGGCCCTGGGCAAATCATAAATTAAGTAGGTATGGAAAGTGAATGACTGAGTGAATAATAATTTTCAGTCTCAGAGAAACAATAAACACATTCCAAAAAAGTTGGGACAGCGGCAATTTAGGGTTAGTAATGAGGTAAAAACTAAATAATGGTGTGATTTCAAGAAGATAATGTCAACAAGTGACTGTAATCATGATTTGGTACAAAAGCAGCATCCAGGCTCCAAGTTTTTGAGAAGTAAAGGTGGGAAGAGGGTCTCCAGTTTATCAACATACACGTGAGAAAATTATTGAATGGTTTTAAAAGTGTTCCTCAAAGAAAGACTGGAAAGGATCTGCTTATTTCAGTTTTAACTTTTTCTGATATCGCTTCTTTTGCATTGTTTTGTTGAAAAATACATGACGTCCCTGTGAAAGATGATTGCTCTAAAATCTCAGTGTACTTTTCTGCACTAATGCTACCATCACAGACATGTCTATTAATCAGAAGGTTGTTATCCCAACACAGCTGCCACTGTTGAGCCTTTGGGCATTGAGCTTGAGAAATGCTGTAACGACATACAGTGGGGCAAAAGAGTATTTAGTCAGTCACTGATTGTGCAAGTTCTCCTACTTAGAAAGATGAGAGAGGTCTGTAATTTTCATCATAGGTACACTTCAACTATGAGAGACAAAATGAGAGAAAAAAATCCAGAAATTACATTAGAGTATTTTTAAAAATTTAATTGTAATCATGGTGGAAAATAAGTATTTGGGGGGGGGGGGGGGGGGGGGGGGGGGCACCCATGCTTTTGGGGCTGTTTTTCTGCAAAGGGGACAGGACGACTGATCCGTGTTCAGGAGAATGAAGGGGCCATGTATCGTGGGATTTTAAGGCCAAAACCCCTTCCATCGTGAGAGCATTGACGATGGAACGTGGCTGTGTCTTCCAGCATGAACAATGTCCCAAACACACCGCTCGGCGGGGGGGAGAGGGTGGGGGAGGGGGTGAGGGGAAAAGAGGGAGGGTGGGGGGTGGAGCGGAGCGAGGGGGAAGGGGATGGGGGGGGGGTAGGGGGGGGTGGGGATGGTGGGATTAGGAGAAAATGGTGGGGGGTGGTAAGAGTGACGTGGGAATTGTGGAAGAGGCGGGTTGGGGGCAACGAAGGAGTGGCTCCGTAAAAAGAGTTAAGGTCCTGGAGTTGTCCTACCAGTCCCATACCTCAAACCCCATGAGAAAAGTTGTGGAGGGAGTTGAAAATCCGTGTTGCCCCAAAACATCACTGCTCTAGAGGAGATCTGCATGGAGGAATGGGCCAAAATACCAGCTACAGTGTGTGCCAACCTGGTGAAGACTTACAGGAAATGTTTGATCTCTGTCATTGCCAACAAAGGTTATGTTACAAAGTATTGCGTTGAACCAAATTTATTGACCAAATACTTATTTTCCACCATAATTTACAATTAAATTCTTTAAAATTCCTACAATGTGATTTCCTGGATTGTTTTTCTCATTTTGTCTCTCATAGTTGAAGTGTACCTATGATGAAAATTACAGACCTCTCTCATCTTTCTAAGTAGGAGAACTTGCACAATCAGTGGCTGACTAAATACTTTTTTGCCCCACTGTAAATATACTCACTACACCAGCAGTCCATGCTGGTGACCAAATATGGTGATTTTTTGAGGGTTTTTAACGACTTTTATGTCAAGAGAATTCTATGACTTGTTGTATGCATTTTAGTGACTGAGAGGCAATTCACTATCCCTCACTGTCGGGATCCTAGTCGTGTCTATGAGCTGGATAATGATATAAAATCATCCCCCAGCACTGCAACAGCAAGCCCTACTGAACAGTGATTTCGAGGAAAAAATCTGGACTGAGCTCAGACACCACTAGGATCATGGCAGTCCATCTAAACTAGAGCTAGTAATGAATTTTAAAAAACTAAATAATGATGTGATTTCAAACAGGTCATTGTAATCATGATTTGGTACAAAAGCAGCATCCAGGAAAGGCTGAGTCTTTGATAAGCTAAGATGGCCAGAGGATCTCTACTTTTTCAACAAATTCTTGAGAAAATTATTGAAATGTTTAAAAAAATGTACCTCAAAGAGATGTTGGAAGGGATTTACAGTGGTGCTTGAAAATTTGTGAACCCTTTAGAATCTTCTATATTTCTGCATAAATATGTAGAATATATACTTAAACATCATCCGATTTTCAAACTAGCCTTAAAAATAGATGAAGAGAACCCAGTTAAACAAATGAGACAAAAATATTATACTTGGTCATTTATTTATTGAGGAAAATTATCTAATATTACATATTAGTGAGTGGCAAAAGTATGTGACCCTTTGCTTTCAGTATCTGGTGTGACCCCCCTGTGCAGCAATAACTGCTACTAAACGTTTCCTGTAGCTGTTGATCAGTCCTGCTCAAAGGCTTGGAGGAATTTTAGCCCATTCCTCTGTACAGAACAGCTTCAGCTCTGGGATGGTGGTGGGTTTCCTCACATTAGCTGCTCACTTCAGGTCCTTCCACAACATTTCCATTGGATTAAGGTCAGGACTTTGACTTGGCCATTCCAAAACATGAACTTTATTCTTCTGTAACCATTCTTTGGTAGAACGGCTTGTGTGCTTAGGGTCGTTGTCCTGCTGCATGACCCACCTTCTCTTGAGATTCAGTTCATGGACAGATGTCCTGACATTTTCCTTTAGAATTCTCTGATATAATTCAGAATTCATTGTTCCATCAATGATGGCAAGCCGTCCTTCCCAGATGCAAGGCAAAACAGGCCTGCAAACCATGATACTACCACCACCTTTTTCACAGATGGGATAAGTTCTATGCTGGATGCAGTGCTTTCCTTTCTCAAACATAACGCCTTTTTTTCTTTTAAAAAAATAAACCAAAAAGTTCTATTTTGGTCCATCTCCGTCCACACAAAACATTCCTCCAATATAGCCGGTTTTTGCTCTTCCCCGTTAATCTTTATCAACAGTCTGCAGAACGAGCATCAATTTCTTTTTGGAGAGCAGATGGCTTTCCTGCTTGCAAACCCTGCCATGCCACCATTGTTGTTTCAGTGTTCTTCTGATGGTGGACTCATGAACATTAACAGTAAGCCAAATGTGAGAGGAAGGCCGTCAGTTGTCTTAGTAGTTACCCTGGGGGTCCGTTGTGACCTCAACCACTCTTGACACACTTGCTCTTGGAGTGATCTTTGTTGGCGCGACCACTCCTGGGGAGGGTAACACTGGTCTTGAATTTCTCTCATTTTGTACACAATCTGTCTGACTGTGGATTGGTGGAGTCCAAATCTTCAGGATGGTTTTGTGAACTTCTATTCTTTCTCCAGCCTGATGAGCATCAACAAACATCTTTTCTGAGGTCCTCAGAAATCTCCTTTGTTCGTGCCATGATACACTTCCACAAACATGTGTTGTGAAGAGCAGACTTTGTTAGATCCCTGTTCTTTAAATAAAACAGGGTGCCCACTCATACCTGATTGTCATCCCATTGATTGAAACACCTGACTCTAATATCACCTTCAAACTAACTGCTAACCCTAGAGGTTCACATACTTTTGCCACTCACTAATATGTAATATTGGATAATTTTCCTCAATAAATAAATGACCAAGTATAATCTTTTTGTCTCATTTGTTTAACTGGGTTCTCTTTATTTACTTTTAGGACTTGTGTGAAAATCTGATGATGTTTTAGGTCATATTTATGCAGAAATATTGAAACTTCCAAAGGGTTCACAAACTTTCAAGCAGCGCTGTGTGATGTTTATGCCAAATTCTGAGCCTGCCATCTGAATGGAGCAGCAGAAATCAAAACTCATCAACCATTTTGGTGAGTCCATGTAAATTGTAGCCTCAGTTGTCTTTTCATAGCTGACAAGCGTAGCACCTGTTGTGGTCTTCTGCTGCTGTAGCCCTTCTGCTTCAAGCTTTGACATGCTATGTTCTTCTGCATACCTTGGTTGTAACGAGTGGATATTTGAGTTATTTAGTTGACTGTCAGCAACCATCAGCTCAACATTCTACCAGCTAGAGTCTGGTCTTTCTTCTCTGATCTCTAGCATCAACAAGGCATTTTTACCCAGAGAACTGCCACTCACTGGATATTTTCTTTTTTTTTGACCATGTTCTGTAAAACCTAGAGATGGCTGTGTGCCAGCAGTAGATCTGCAGTTTCTGAAATACTCATACCGAACTGTCTAGCACCAACTATGCAACTATGGGTCTAGCAACCCATTCTGATGCTTGGTTTGATTTTCAACAGGAATGTCTTGACCATGTCTACATGCCTAAATGCTTTGAGATGCTACCATGTGAAGCGCCAATTATATATTTGGGTCAATGAGCAGTTGAACAGGTGTATCTAATGAAGTGACCAGTGAGTCTATATGCTATATATATTGTATATAGTATACTATATATGTAGTATAGCACATCTTTTAGTAATAACAAATGAATAACAATTTTTTTATGTCGAAAACATCACGTGACAACAAGCACCTCTGCGATTGCCTTCCGTATTGAATGACGTTACTCGAATCAGATCCAGTATACAAAGTGCTGGAGTGAAGAAATGTTGTTTTGAGGAGAAGTGTATGCTTTTAGGTGAGCAGTATAAGTAATGGATATTATTATATGTTGTCCGCGTATAAAACAGTATGTTTGTTACTCATTCCGTCTATTATATATATAGTCGCTACGAAATTCTCATACTGCAAAGTTTTCAGACCAGGCAAGCTTAAAAGCTGTGCATGCTCACAGATCTCCAAATCATACATTGCGCGAATTTGCAGGTGTGTGTAGTTTGTAGATCAGATAACTTGTGCCCGTTAATATGATTAAACCCCGAATCTGGTCATGTTCTTTACAAACGTGATACAGTTCTGGAAAAGTGTGGCATTTAACCTTTAAGGAGGTTTCAATAATATTTTAATTTGTAAGGTACTTGAATTTGAGATTGGTTTGCCTCACTGTAGCCAAACTTAATGGGATTTAATAAAATTCATTACAGAGGATTATGGAAGGATTATAGCCTTGATTGTAGGGAAAATTAATTAAATCACACCATTGTCTAATTCTGCCCTGCTAATAAATAAGCCACTTAATCAAGTATAGATTTTATGTTTTTCCAAAGTGGGATATGGTTAATTAAAAAAATCCCTTTTGCTAGTCTTGCATGTTACACTGGCCGTGCTGGTGACCTGGTTTAACGTATTATCAGTAATACTGATATAGATTGTTAGGTCAGTATGGAGCAGTGGCAGCCATTGTTTGAATTGCATTGAGCAACAGAATTGCCCAATAACCAGTGCTAATTAAACATTTCCTGAACTGTTTATTCATGGCAACATTATATGTCAGTCCAGAATTTTATATGAAATATAAATACTTTACAATTTAATTGAAAGAACATGGAAAAATAGAAGTCCTTACCTGTTTTCCAGGCTTTTTCTAAAGTGTCCCGTCCGTGAACTGTGCTCTCAGGCAAGAGTGTATGTGGTGTGTGGAACTTCTGCTAAAAAAATGGAGCTTGCCCGGTAGGAGGTTACAGCTGTGTGGACTCCTAAGATTGGGTTACACTCCCAACTGTTTGAAATCTCTGCTCTTAACCTTCACTCTTATGAACTCTAACTGCTAGTAATATGAGTTGACTGTGCCTTGCTGTAGAACTGATGCATTTAGTGACGTTTGTTACCCTGTTATATTAACCACTGCACCTGGAGTCAGTTTTAAAGGAGTTAAAGGAAGAGAACCAGCTATTTGCCTAGACGTGAGGAGGACTTTATACAGAACGGAGGCCTTTTAGCTGTTCAGTGAAATGGATTTGATTGGAAGGTGATCTAGGTGACCTGAGTTAATGCACTGATACATTAATTAATTTGTTGTTTCTTATTTGTACATGTCCAATAGAAACTTCCTTGTTAAGCAGAGTGTAACTGCATTTTCAATCCATTTCTCTCTGCTTTGTAGGCTTTGGATTCAGAAATGGCAGGAGCTGGAGTTTGCATGCTGGTCCTCTTATTCTCCCTGCCATCAGGACTGGTGTATTACATCGACAGTCATCTTGAAAAGATGAAAGAAAGGCCAAATTTTATCATAATCCTGGCAGATGATATCGGCTGGGGTGACCTCTGGACATATCAGTTTGACAACACAACACCTTGGCTAGATTTGTTAAAGCTGGAGGGCAAAAGGTACAGTGCAATGTGTGTAACACTGTGGTTTAAGTATGAAGACGTGAGGTTGTTGGTCTGAATCATTACATGAGCATTGCAGAACGTGATCTAGCTGTATCACGTAGTGTTGGGGTTTGTGCGTTGTTTTCTTAGGTTTACAGACTTCCACTCCCCCGCCTCGACATGCTCGCCTTCGCGCGCTGCACTGCTGACCGGTAGACTCGGCTTACGCAACGGAGTCACTCACAACTTTGCAAAGGGCTCTGTCGCAGGGCTACCACTGAACGAGACCACATTTGCTGAGCTGCTACGTGATGCCGGCTATTACACTGCCATGATCGGTGAACACAGCTCGATTTAAAAACATTATTCAGTGCAGCACACTAATTAGCATTCTAATGGTTTGCCGGGAGAGAGCTCAGAGAGGCTTGATGCTGTGATTAGCTCCTGATTAATGCATGCCTTACTATCACCCAGCAACTCAAGAGGCGTCTCAAGTGCGGATGATGTGCAAAAACAATAGCAAAAGTAATGTCATGTATTTTTTTTGCCATGAGCTGTGGGTCAGTTGATGTCTTTTAAGCGCTCTGGTAATAAGGAAAATGATATTTACACCACTCAGCCAAAACATTATGAGCACTCACATATTGAATCACTAAAAAAGTTATTATTTACATTTACAGCATTTAGCAGACGCCCTTATCCAGAGCGACTTACAATTGATACAGTCTTACAATCCAAGCAATTGTGGGTTAAGGGCCTTGCTCAAGGACCCAACAGTGGCAGCTTTGCAGAGGTGGGATTTGAAGCCTGGACCTTCTGGTCCAGAGTCCAGTACCTTAACCGCTAGGCTACCACAGCCCCATATTATGTTTTTATAACAGTCAGTGCTTGTAGATGCTGCATGGATACGGGAGAAATGGGCAGGCATAAAGAGTTTAAGAAGGATCCATGTTTCATTCTGGTTATGGGAGGAATTTCTCACAAGACAAAGTGCATCACAGTCGGTTGAGTATGAGGCTGTATATGTCAGAGTTAGGGGTGTGCGACATTGAAAAAAATGATATCTCGATATTTTCTGGGATTTTTTTAGATAACGATAATTAGGCCATACTTTGGCAGTGTATATTTTGGCTCTAAAGTATTCAAAAGTTGTTTGAACCCATTTCTCTCAAAAATGCCAGAACTGCCACTGTGTCTTTCACAACGTAATTGGTTACTGCATTTGTTATCTGTTGCTTTTCTTGTCGTAAGTCACTTTATTACAGAATGATTCCTCTGTGGTGTGCAGTGTGTGTTTTTGTGCTGGTACCTTGGCTGGTTTAAACCTGTCATGGACTGCTGAGTCCGAAAATGTGTCATAATCTTCATATTCAGCATGGTGGTTAGTTTGCAGATGGTCTTTCATGGCAACCTATTTCTGACATAGTTTGCCATGACGAAGTAGACTGTGAGGCTGATGGTGTCTGTATTTTGTCTCTTGGCGCAGTTTGTTCACTCATTTTTAACTTCAGTCATGCGTTTTTAGGTAGAACGCATGTCTGCAGTGTGCATTCACTCAATGTGCTTTCAGAGTAGTCTGTCCTACCTGACTGTATGATCTAGCCAATACGTGAACTCTTAAGGTGTGTTTTAACAGTTTTTGCAACTTGATCATGTCAGCTCGGACTTCATTTTAACAACAGTTAAGACATTATTGTAGACGATACATATTACACACCCCTAGTCGGAGTGCTGACCATGCTAACTCCTGTTCCATGCAAGAGTCAGAACTGGAAGTTAATGCAATGGAAAAAGGTGGCCTGGTCTGATCTGACTTGTTTGTTTTCCATCATGTGGATATCTGGGTTCTTGTGTGCCGTGTATCTGGGGAAGTGATGACAAAGATTACATATGGGAGAAAGAAGACTAGCCCGCGGATGGGGGTGGTACGGTGGCTCGGTGGGTAGCACCCCTGGCTCACAGCAAAAAGGTCCTGGGTTCAATCCCAGGGTGGAACGGCCTTTCTTTGTGGAGTCTGCATGTCCTCCCCGTGTCTGTGTGGGTTTACTCCGGGTTCCTCGGTTTCCTCCCACAGTCCAAAGACATGCCTGTTAGGTTATGTTCTGCTGGGAGTCCCTGGTTTTAGCCATTCATGTGGGTGAATGTTTGAACGAGCCATAATGTTTTTTTCTAATTGGTATAATTTTTCACATTTTATTTCTATCTTTTGTTTTAAAACACTACATGAATAATTACTGATGTGACAAATATATGTCTACATTATCAATCCCAGTTAAGGACTGTATTATAATTCAAACATTAAATCTCAATTAAAAAATAAAAGAAATATAACTATTTAAGTACAAATTAATCTCAAAAGCAGTGGTTCCCAGACATTTTATGTAGTCCCCTCCTTTTATAAATAAAAATATTTTCAAGCCTCCCCACTCTGACACACATGTACAGGTCTTTTGCTTCCAAAGGCTGCTGGAATTTCTTTTAAACATGGTAATTCATACAAAACTGCAACTCCTTATTGAACATAGCAAAATGAAGTGACAAATCACCTTCAGAGTGGAATTATTACAAGTGACATGCATCACATCTCATAAGTTTTGCTGTCTGATCATTTCTGGCTCAAACCTGCCTCATTCATTTGCCTAGCAATGCCTCTACATTGGGAACCACTGCTCTGTGGTAAAATCTTAAGACTGTAATCTTCAGTGTTTATATTAACAACCGCCTGACAGAAAAGCACTTTTATCTTGGACATGTATGGCACTATGGCATATATTTCAAAATAGTTGATATACTATATTCATATACTATACTAATGATTTTTGGATACAGGAAAATGGCATCTTGGACACAACGGTCTCTACCACCCAATCCACAGAGGTAAGCGTCCTCACTACAACATATGCAATCTGTATATTTTCACATAGAAATGAATGTTCTGCGATGTATGCATTACGACTACTAATGTAGTTCAGTCAGACATCTTCAGCTGCATTGGTTTGTTTTTATAAACCACAGGTTTCGATTATTACATGGGTATCCCATATAGTAATGACATGGGCTGCACTGACAAGCCTGGCTATGATCTTCCTAGCTGCCCCCCATGTGAACAAAGTAATCAAAGCAGGTGAGATCATACATGCCACTTGTGGCATCATGCATCCCAGGTTTGATTTTGATCCATTTTGAACTATTTACTGAAAAGTATTAAATCCCATTCATCAGGAAGCATGGTGGATGTGACACTACAGTAGCATTACCTCTTTTTGAAAACCAGAGTATTATTGAACAACCCCTCGACCTATGGGAGCTTACAGGAAGATATGCGAAAGCAGCAACCAGTCAGATTCTGACTGCTAGGTAAGTATCATCTCAATAAATTACACGGAGACTACTGACAGTATGCCTGATGAAATATCCACAGTAGAATTTCGGTCCTAACCCAAATATATTAGTGTAACTCTGTGACTAGAGCAGTACAATTCCATGGGATAATACTTCCTAGTTTGTATGTTTCCACAAACTTCTGATTTAACTATTAATGATTTAACTCCTTGTAGCCATATTTTGAAAAGGCTTACAAATGTATATTGACTTGATATTGACCCACATTTTAATTATTAAAGGCAATGTTTGCCTCAGAAGAAGCATAGGGACTTTAACCGGTCAGTATGACTTGCCGATTCTGCAACCAGTTCTGTTTAACTTAACTGGCCAGGCACTGTGCTGTGACTTTGACCCCTGACATAGTCCACGGATAGCTCACAAGTTGGTAGTGTATTCATAGTCTGGCTTCTCCTGTTTCACATTACTGTATACTGTGCTCTATTCTTCAAGCTTAATGTCAATACTACCATTACTGAAGTAATTATCCCTCACACATCATGGCTACCAAAGTTGCTGTGGTAGAATCCTAGTATTAAGTGGACATATTGATGTAGAATGTGTCAAACTAGGGTTAATAATATTGAGTCTGCAAGCTTAACATAACCATTTAGTTCAGTCGTAGACATGCCAAGTGTGGAAATATGTGATATTTTATATACTATTTTTCCTTTTTTTATGGTTTCCCTCTATGTACTGACTATTTTATATATACTATTTTATTTATATACTATTTTTCCTTTTTTATGGTTGTACTGGTGGCTGCTCTGTAGTGGTGGTCTATAAATAATTCAGTAATTCAAACCTTTGGTGAATGTCTCTATAGGAACAGGGGGCAGCCTTTCCTGCTGTATGTGGCTCTGGCTCATATGCATGTACCTCTATTCCATTATCGCTTCATAAAAGTCTCAGCAAAAGATGCCTATTCTGCCAGTCTCAGAGATATGGACAGTTTGGTGGGGAGTATAAAACTTGCAACTGAAGAGTTTGGTCTGGAGAACACACTCTTATGGTTTACTGGTGGGTCATTTATTATTAGCAGTGCATTATGTCCTAAGGATATCTTAGTAGTGATGGCACGTTGTATGAATATTTTAGTGCTGCTAAAACATTTTTAGGGTAAAAGCATTTCAGGAGGATCTAAAGTCTGCATGCGTACTTGTCAGGTGATAACGGGCCGTGGGAGGTGAAATGCCAGTTTGCAGGGAGTGCTGGACCTTTTGCAGGGAAGTGGCAAACCAGCAGAGGTAAAGAACAAAACCACTAATGTATCATGTTTCCCTGTAATAAAGTAACATGGAATTCCCACTATTACATATGGAATATCAGCTAACACCACTATCCAAATCAATACCCTGCTATAACAACTGCATAACAGGAAACTTTTACACCCATAGAAAACACTTTAGCAAACCTTTTTCAAGCATTCACAAATGCAACTTAAAACTTTACTGTGCAAAAGTAGCCATATGTTAACCATGTCCAGAAGCGACGTAAATTTCACTGGGCTCGGCAAATCAGTATTATTTTGGAAGAAATAGATGCCGTGTGCTCTGTACTAAAGCTGAAAAGTGTGCAGGGAGGACCTCTTGCCGGACCTTTTGCGGGGAAGTTCATGTTTCTCTGTAAGTTTGGTGTTTTCCTTTGTCCCAACACACCTGATCCAATTACTAAGCTCGTTAACAAGCCCATTAGTGAGTTAAAATGGGTGTGTTTAAACAGGAATAGGACAAAAATGTGCGGGGGGCTCCAGGACCTAACCTAACACGCATGTCTTTGGAATGTTGGAGGAAACCGGAGTACCCAGAGTAAACCCACACAGACACAGGGAGGACATGCAGACTCCACAGAGGCAGAGCCCAGGGTCAGGATTGAGCCCAAGATATTATAGCTGTGAGGTGACAGCGCTAACCACTGCATCACCATACAGCTCAACCATCCTACACTTTTGGACTGTGGTAGCCTAGGGGATAAGGTACTGGACTATGGACCAAAAGATCCAGGGTTCAAATCCCACCTTTGCCAAGCTGCCGCTGTTGGGTCCTTGAGCAAGACCCTTAACCCACAATTTCTTGGATTGTAAGATTGTATAAATTGTAAGTCACTCTGGATAAGGGCATCTGCTAAATGCTGTAAATGTAAATGTAAATGGTTTATTCAGTGGTTAATTATTTTTATTTATTTATTATTTTGTCTATTGTAGCATTTAGTGCTAGAAGAAATATCTGTGCGACAATAGAGCACTTTAAAGCATTTTTTGGGCACACAGTGAGTACCAGGCTTCTCATTAAGGCAAAGCCCTGTTGAATTTCACAGATAACAGGCAATTGGGAGTACCAGTCAGGAAGTTCACTGTACCACTGTTTCATACGGACTTCAGTAAAAGTAGGCGTGGCTTCAAATATACAGGGACCAGATAGAGATCTTTTTTTTAGGAGATAAAATGTACTGGGCTTCCATTTTGCATAATGAGGTGCCTTAGGTTAATGGGGTTTGACTCTATATGTTTTGCTAATGGAACATAGGCTAATCTATTGAGTGTATAGCTTTCTGTAGTGTGTCCAATGGACTAGTCTGTCTGGTACCCAGGGTAATCAGATTTTGTGTCAGGGTTATCAGTGTTTTTCACTACTCATGACTCCATTGGCTGTCGACTTGTCAATTGGTGTTGCTTCTCCCTTCAGCTACAATCGCAGGAGAAACACTGATAAATGTTAGCTTTTCTGCTTAAGTTCTTTCAGTGTTTTAGTTCCCCTTTGTGTATTTTTTCCAATAACTCTACGTTTCATACATTTCTTTGTGGCACAAATCTGGTTTTGGAATGGTACACCAAAAATGATTGGCCAGTTTATTGTTAGCTCAAGAATTTGCTAGATAAGGTTGTGTTGGGATTTTTCCATCTGCCAGTGAGGTGCAGTTGTTGCGACATTGAACCTAATCCAGAACATTTTTATTTACCTCATAGTGGCATACAGAGGTTCTGACTTATTTGTTCTTTCAGTACAAAGGGCATTGTCCTGTTGGAGTTATACTTTAATCGTTTATGCATTAGTTAATTTTGCACCAACCGAACAAGACGATTAACTAGGAGCACATGTTGTATAATCATTACAAATGCTTTTTAATTTAATACATGGATAAATGGAGTTTACAAAATCTGTGAGTATTGGCATCGGTTTGGTCCAGGGGAACATCGACAAAGTAACATACCTCTCTCCAGGTGCATATAATGCCTAAGGAATCTACTAGATTCCTAGGCACACCCACAGTACCTCACTGGCAGACAGCAAAGGCAGTCATAGACTGTGACTGGCTGTACTTTTTGAGAGTTATTATTGACAAGACTATGGCATATTGTTGACGATAGTATGTTTAGAGGCAGTATAATGTCTTTTTATGCAGTGCACAACGTGTGGTGCCACGTAACTGTAGAAGTTATATATCCAGCCTTGACTCTGAAATGAGTATCTGTCATCAGTGCACAATTTCCACAATCAACAGTGCCAGTAAAAAGAGCTTACAGTTGGTGAAACGACTCAAAATTACATTTTAACTCTTCAGTATAGGCTCAGTACAGTCTTCACTGTCACTTCACTGTCTTATACTGCTATCATTGTATATTTTATATATATATTTTTTATATATTTTATATTTTATATTGTATATTTTTATATTTGTATATTTCAGTCAGTGCACACTTGTCACTACTGTATGTCTGGATCTATTAATCATGCTGATGTTACTCAGGGTTCCTACACATGGCATTCTAAGATTTACCTTTATCTTTATCTTTCCCAGTGCCTGTGGTGTGTATATGCGAATGAGGAGGCACTTCCTGAAAACAGTTATGAGAACTATGAAGAAGATCCCTATAGTTTACATTTACATTATTTAGCAGACGTGCTGAATGTGTATTTATATGTGTAATTGGATTCCCATTGTAAAGACGAAAAATCGGAAACGGACCCTCGTACAATGGGGACTACCTGTATAACAAACCCACTTCATAGATACTATTACCAAAACCAGTCAGTTTGGTATAACTATATGTACAGTTGTATGTTGATTTTTATACTCCTGGGCTTCAGATGAATAAAATTCATAAGTTTTCTTTCTGGTGATCAGGTGGAGGTTCAGCCAAAAGGACAACCTGGGAAGGGGGTCATCGTGTTCCAACAGTGGTTGTCTGGCCAGGAAAGATAACCCCCAACACCACCAGCAATGCCTTGTTAAGGTAGGAGAACTTCTGGATTAGCTGCTACTGAAGACTGATATGGTGACTTTACAGTGACACATCTCTCATTCCCCCTGTTTATCTGCAGTGGTATGGATATTTTTCCCACAATCCTCTCCATTGCTGGTGTGGAGCCACCATTGGACCGGCGTTATGACGGCATCGATATAACAGACATCCTGCTCCATGACTCCGTTAAAGGACATAAGGCATAATCCAGTGTTGTTGCATAAAGGAAATTTGGAGTGTGGTGTTATACATGCTGTAACTAATGCACTCCTTCAACAGAGTCTCATGCATCCCAACAGTGGAGCAGCAGGGCAGTTTGGAGACCTACAGACTGTCAGACTGGGACATCACAAAGCCTTTTATATCACAGGTGCGCTTATCATTCCTAAATTATTTGGATAGAGAACACATACAGTGGGCAAGAAAGTATTTAGTCAGCCACTGATTGTGCAAGTTCTCCTACTTAGAAAGATGAGAGAGGTCTGTAATTTTCATCATAGCTACACTTCAACTATGAGAGACAAAATGAGAAAAAAAATCCAGGAAATCACATTGTAGGATTTTTAAAGAATTTAATTGTAAATCATGGTGGAAAATAAGTATTTGGTCAATATATTTGATTCAGCTCAATACTTTGTAACATAACCTTTGTTGGCAATGACAGAGGTCAAACATTTCCTGTAAGTCCTCACCAGGTTGGCACACACTGTAGCTGGTATTTTGGCCCATTCCTCCATGCAGATCTCTAGAGCAGTGATGTTTTGGGGCAACTCGGACTTTCACCTCCCTCGACAAATTTTCTATGGGGTTGAGGTCTGGGGACTGGCTAGGCCACTCCAGGACCTTGAAATGCTTTTTACAGAAATGCTTATACTCCTTTGTTGCCTGAGCAGTGTGTTTGGCATCATTGTGGCCCCGTTCATTCTTCCCTTAACACGGATCAGTCTTCCTGTCCCCTTTGCAGAAAAACAGCCCCAAAGCATGATGTTTCCACCCCCATGCTTCACAGTAGGTATGGTGTTCTTGGGATGCAACTCAGCATCCTTTTTCCTCCAGTTGAGTTTTTACCAAAAAGTTCTATTTTGGTTTCATCTGACCACATGATATTCTCCCAGTCCTCTTCTGGATCATCCATATGCTCTCTGGCAAACTTCAGACCGGCCTGGACTGTACTGGCTTAAGCAGGGGGACACGCCTGGCACTGCAGGATCTGAGTCCCTCTTGGTGTGGTGTGTTACTGATGGTAGCCTTGTTACTTTGGTCCCAACTCTCTGCAGGTCATAATCAGGTCCCTCCGTTTGTAGTGTAGTTTATGGGATTTTGCACCGTTCTCATGATCATTTTGACCCACGGGATGAGATCTGGCGTGGAGCCCCAGATCAAGGCAACCGCTTGACCTATTGTAGATTCACTCTTCCCATGCCTGGCCGCCCGACCGTGGCAGCTCGCTACTCCTTGATGGTGCAGGTCTACAATTTCTTCTGGTGTCCTTGACAGCTCTTTGGTCCTGGCCATGTTGAGTTGGAGTCTGAATGTTTGAGGCTGTTGGACAGGGGTACTTCCTCTATACAGATTAAGAGGTCAAAAGTTGCCATTTATCAGGGTAACGAGTGGAGGACAGCAAGAGCTTCTTAAAGAAGAAGTTACAGGTCTGTCAGAAAAAAAAGCCAGAAATCGTGCTTGTTTTCGTGTGGGTGACAAAGACTTATTTTTCACCAGGAGTTACCAATTAAATTTCTTAAAAATCCTACAATGTGATTTCCTGGATTTTTTTTTCTCATTTTGTGTCTCATAGATGAAGTGTAGCTATGATGAAAATTACAGACCTCTCTCATCTTTCTAAGTAGGAGAACTTGCACAATCAGTGGCTGACTAAATACTGTTTTTGCCCCACTGTATGACCTACACAACATGAAATAAACCCTTAATTCAACATTTAATATGTTAAAGGACTGTGGCAGCATTTTTACCCTAATATCTGAATAGTGTGTGAATTATCACAGGCAATAATAATAACAACATGTTTGCCTGTGTGGCATGGTGAGCCTGTGTTGAGTTTGAATGTTCTCCATGTGTCACTGTGAGTTTCATCTTGTGCAATTCACGCCTTGTGCTCTGTGCTGCTGGATAGGTACCTGCCCCTCGTGAATTGGATTAAGTAGGTTTAGAAATTTAATGAATGTGTTCTCTGTATTGAGGAATCAATGGATAACCTACACTCATAATACTCTAACAACATACAGAATGATTTTTTCTTCTTGTTTTACCCCTGCTGTATCCTGGTCGGGGTTGCAGAGGATCCAGAGCTTATCCTGAAATTCTTTGGGGTACAGACGAACATGACTGGGCACTCAGGAAGAGGTCAGTCTTTCAATGCCAGGGGGCGCTATCTGTTGTGATCTCCCCTGCCTCAAACCTGGCCAATTATGTCTGTGTGATGACCAGTTCTATTGGTGCTGGGACTCAAACACAGGTCACCGTGAATTTCTGCTGCACCCACCAAGCACCAACATGAGATAACAGTGTTATCCAGCTTTTGTGAAGAGGAACAGTACAGTGAAAAACCTAGTTATTGAACATATAGGAATATGCTGTTTGACCATCACATTGCTCTCTGTGAAATAGGACATTGACCAGACCTTACCATAGTCACAGTCTATTTGTGCTACTGTAATGTCAATATAAAGGGTATTTTCACAAGAAAACTGTGTGCAAACGATACATAAATGCATCAGAGATACCACTGAACACATGAATGGAACCATCCCTAATGCCACTGTATGTTTACTTTATGGAAATTCACAATAATTATAGAAAATACAGTAATATACTGTCATGACCCTGTGTAGAAAAAGCTGTAACACATAACAGGATGGCATGATGGACCTGATACTTTTGTTTGACAGAAGCCAAAAATGCATTGATAAACCGTATTACAAACAAGACAGAAGATCAGCCAGATGAAACTATGTGAACCAGTTTATATAGTTATAGGTTAGAGAGAATGTACAGATAGTGGGGGGACAAACTAAGGAGTACTACTTACAATAGGACAGGCACATGCATGTACGAATGGCATTTATAGCTTGTTACAAATAAGTAGCGGAAAGTCATACTCACAAAAATGAATAACTTACACAAAAAAGTCTCTAAATACATCAACCAAGTTAGAACAGTCTCTAGTCCAAATGTCATCTAATGAGCAAGCTAAACACATGACCCGTCAGGTAGTTACACACAGACACACACATGACAGACTTCCACTCTTTATCTACCGCCTCGTGGATCCACAGTGTTGATTGGATGTTGAGGTGATCAGCTGTTTATGGGCGAAACATCCAGAGTTAAAAGACAGACTTTTATTTCCTATTATAGTTTCATATTATCATTTTTAAGATCTTATTCGCTAAGTGAACCATAGTTGATCAGATGGATGTTAAACGGCACAGACATTAATGCATAGCTATAAATGTTCCTTTATGAAAAGCAGCCCAGTCTCTTGATTATACAGACTTTGAGCTTAATTCCTAAAACGGTACTGTCCAAACATTTTGAATTGCCTTTGACTTCCCTAAAAACTGCCCTTAAACATCCTTAAGCCTTTAATTCCTCTCCTGTTCTTAGTATAATTACATACATTTGCAGGTGCTCTTATTGAGATATGAAAATGCACATTGTGAACAGTTGTGAGTTCAGTTTGGCAGTGCCAGGACTTGAATATTTGAATGCATCTGTATGTTTTTCCTCAAAAAACTTCCCATTAGTCAGGTGGCGACAGGGTTAACCCTCTGTTTAATACTTCAGGTGGTGCAGAAGCCTGTGGTGGAGAAAGTGGGAAGCAGGAGATTCATGATCCCCCTTTGATTTTTGACCTGTCAAAGGATGAAGCAGAAGAATCACCTCTGGACCCTGCCAGTGAAGAGTATCAGACCATTCTCAAAGAAATACAAAAGGAGCACGAGGCTTTGATATGGGATATTGCCACAGACAACGTATCTACTGCTGATTACACCACAATGGAGGCTGCAGTCCCCTGCTGCCAGCCACAGAATCCTGCCTGTCGATGTCATCGCCCCAGTGACTCTTTACCAAGCTGTGAATAGTATTTAAGCAAAGACTAAACCAAGCAGCCACACACATGCCCAAGATCACATGTGCAGTTCCCAGCATTGGCTGGAGTGATGTAAAGCACAGCGGCTTTGGACTCTGGAGCGTTGCAAACACCTTACTTCAGTCTATGACTCAGGATTTACTATATGGCAGTCTGATATACAAATATGATACTGACAAATATTGACTGTCTACCATGAAGTGGGGCAAGAAAGTATTTAGTCAGCCACTGATTGTGTAAGTTCTCCTACTTAGAAAGATGAGAGAGGTCTGTAATTTTCATCATAGCTACACTTCAACTATAAGAGACAATATGAGAAAAAAAAATCCAGGAAATCACATTGTAGGATTTTTAAACAATTTAATTGTAAATTATGGTGGAAAATAAGTATTTGGTCAATAACAAAAGTTCTACTCAATACTTTGTAACATAACCTTTGTTGGCAATGACAGAGGTCAAACGTTTCCTGCAAGTCTTCACCAGGTTGGCACACACTGTAGCTGGTATTTTGGCCCATTCCTCCATGCAGATCTCCTCGAGAGCTGTGATGTTTTGGGGCAACACAGACTTTCAACTCCCTCCACAAATTTTCCTATGGGGTTGAGGTCTGGAGACTGGCTAGGCCACTCCAGGACCTTGAAATGCTTTTAGCAGAGCCACTCCTTCGTTGCCCGAGCGGTGTGTTTGGGATCATTGTCATGCTGGAAGACCCAGCCATGTTCCATCTTCAATGCTCTCACTGATGGAAGGAGGTTTTGGCTTAAAATCTCATGATACATGGCCCCGTTCATTCTTCCCTTAACACGGATCAGTCGTCCTGTCCCCTCTGCAGAAAAACAGCATGATGTTTCCACCCCCATGCTTCACAGTAGGTATGGTGTTCTTGGGATGCAACTCAGCATTGTTTTTCCTCCAAACACGACAAGTTGAGTTTTTACCAAAAAAGTTCTATTTTGGTTTCATCTGGACCACATGATATTCTCCCAATCCTCCTCTGGATCAAATCCATTTGCTCTTGGCAAAACTTCAGACGGGGCCTGGACATGTACTGGCTTAAGCAGGGGGACACGCCTGGCACTGCAGGATCTGAGTCCCTTCCGTGTGTTACTGATGGTAGCCTTGTTACGTTGGTCCCAGCTCTCTGCAGGTCATTCATCAGGTCCCTTCGTGTAGTTCTGGGATTTTTGCTCACTGTTCTCATGATCATTTTGACCCCATGGGATGAATACTTTTTTGACCCCACTGTATATGTTACATCATAGTGCCATTTCTAAAGCTTGCTGGAGCAGGAATATGGTGTTGTTTTATGGTAGTTCCAGGGAAGTGCAATCTTAACACTGAAGCATACTATTATGTGAGAAATTAAATTTTTCCAGTTTTGAGGCAGTGGTTTTAACCTTGCCGGGTCCCTATGTATCAAGCAAGGTCTACAAAGAAATGCTTTGGTTTGGAAGAGCTTATTTGAGCCCTGACCTTAACCCCATTCACCACATTGGGGATGAACTGGAATGCCAAAAATGAGCAGATATTATTGATTTGTCTGATCTAATTCATGCCTTCATATCTGAATCCCAACAGACCGAATTCTCCTGGCAAGTTGTTTCATAAGGTGAGATGATTTTATAACAGCAGAAGGGAACAAACTCTATCCCCCTGATTTGTGTGTAATGTTGGAATTTGCCATATAATGTATGTAGTCTTTGCACAAACTCTGTCAGTTTTGTAAATAGAGTTGATTAACAATCAATATGAAATTGTGGAAAAACAAAATGTTGATCCTTACTTAACCTGATGAACTGACAGCAGTGTGTATCTAGTGTCAACACCAGATGGGTTCTCATTGTCAAAACACACCTGTGGCTTGTAGGCTTCTTGCTGCTTCATTCCTCAAACTATCTTGACCATGCGCTCAAACATTTTATTAGTCCATACTTATCAAACTTAAATAAATGAACAATAAAATCAAGGATATTGAGTAAGATTCTGAACGTCCTTAATTCCACAGTCAGAGTCCTGTGTCATTTCTAAAAAATAAAAACAGATCAAAAAACCTTTCACTCTTTTTTAGCATTTATTTATAATCAGAACAGACATTTACAGATAAAGTTATAGCTTGCACACTTTAAGGGAAAAAAGACAGCAGCATGGTTAACAATTGTTAATACAATCTTCTACCATAAAACAACTATTAAAGTAAAAGTGTGCGATTCTGCTCATGTAACTCTCCCTGCAGGTAAACTTTAGCACAAACCCCTGTAAACAAGACAAACATTTGGCAAGTGTATATAATGCCAAAGAAACGAAGTCACAGTCATTAAAAAAATACAGTTCAAACCATTCCCTTCAGATAAGCTATATTTTCAGTGTTTTCTTTTTACCAAGATGTAAGCAGAGCCTGAAAAAGACTGGACAATATACAACCACCGAACACAAAACCCTTTCAGTAGCCTTGGTGCAACAATATGATGAATAATCCTTATTTACAGTCTGAACCCTGCAGACCATTCAGCTCATATTTATATCTTAAATCTGGCAAACAGCATAGAACATGCATGATCTTTTTCTCCGACATTGTTCTGACAGTTTCAGTTGCAGCTCCTATATAGCAAGAGTGAGATCATCTGTAATGTATTTCTTTGTCATTACAAACTAATGTAAACAAAAGTACAAATGAGTGTACAAAACACTGGGGATGTCTGATTATAGGATTTCAGTTAAACGCATTAGCAGGTTCCTACAGAAACCAAGAGACTGCCATGAACATGCAGAGCAGACACCAGGCACGATGGGGCTAGGATGCTTACAGACTTCTGCCTTTGTTTATTATCTTTTTTGGAACAGATGTTCCCAACACTTGTGTTACCTTAATCTCTTCCACATAAATTATTTGGAGTGCAGCACAGCGGTTAGTGTTGTTGCCTCACAGTTCTAGAGGTCCTCAGTTCAACTCCACCTGTGTGGATTTTGCATGTTCTCTTCATGCCTGCATGGGTACTTGGGTTTTCTCTCACATTCCAAATATGTGCATTACATTCATAGGCATCTCTAAATTGCCTCCTTGTCTAAGGTTGGTTCCTGTCTCACGCCCTGTGCTGATGATTAAGCCCTGGCTGAATTGGATTAAACAGGTATGAGAATGAATGAATGAATGAATTGCCTTAAGAATTTTAGTAGGCTAGTGTTGAAATAACAGCTTTCCGTTTAAGCTTTTTATTTTTTTTTCTACTTGAGATGTTACTTATTGTAATCTTTGCATTTTATTTATTTACTTACTGTTCTTTATGGCATTGCAAACAAAGAATAATTTATCTGTTTAAAATGCATAACTACAATCACTAAGCTATGCAACTATGTTGTACTGTATATGTCGTTTACTGATGTTAGATTATTCTGCATGGGGGGGACACTAACCGAGCTGGATGTACCCAGCTGCCAGGCAGTTGTTAACAATGCATCTGGACTTACAGTGGGGCAAAAAAGTATTTAGTCAGCCACTGATTGTGCAAGTTCTTCTACTTGAGATGAGAGAGGTCTGTAATTCATCATGCACTTCAGCTATGAGAGACAAAATGGGAAAAAACAACAACCAGGAAATCACATTGTAGGATTTTTAAAGAATTTAATTGTAAATCATGGTGGAAAATAAGTATTTGGTCACCCACAAACAAGCAAGATGTCTGGCTCTCACAGACCTGTAACTTCTTCTTTAAGAAGCTCTTCTGTCCTCCACTCATTATCTGTATTAATGGCTCCTGTTTGACCTCGTTATCTGTATAAAAGACACCTGTCCACAGCCTCAAACAGTCAGACTCCAAACTCAACCATGGCCAAGACCAAAGAGCTGTTGAAGGACACCAGGAAGAAAATTGTAGACCTACAACAGGCTGGGAAGAGTGAATCTACAATAGGCAAGCAGGTTGGTGTGAATAAATCAACTGTGGGAGCAATTTTTCAGAAAATGGAAGACATACAAGACCACTGATAATCTCCCTCGATCTGGCGCCCCACACAAGATCTCATCCCATTGGGTCAACATGATCATGATAACGGTGAGCAAAAATCCCAGAACTACATGGAGGGACCTGATGAATGACCTGCAGAGAGCTGGGACCAAAGTAACAAAGATACCATCAGTAACACACTACGCCAAGAGGGACTCAGATCCTGCAGTGCCAGGCGTGCCCCCCTGCTTAAGCCAGTACATGTCCAGGCCCGTCTGAAGTTTGCCAGAGAGCATATGGATGATCCAGAAGAGGATTGGGAGAATATCATGTGGTCAGATGAAACCAAAATAGAACTTTTTGGTAAAAACTCAACTCGTCGTGTTTGGAGGAAGAAGAATGCCGAGTCGCATCCCAAGAACACCATACCTACTGTGAAGTATGGGGGTGGAAGCATCTGGGGGCTGTTTTCATCAGTGAGAGCACTGAAGATGGAACGTGGCTGGGTCTTCCAGCATGACTATCATCCCAAACGCACCGCTTGCACGACGAGTCGTCTAGCCAGTATCCAGACCTCAACCACATAGAATATTTGTGGAGGGAGTTGAAAGTCGGTGTTGCCCCAAAACATCACTGCCCTAGAGGAGATCTGCATGGAGGAATGGGCCAAAATACCAGCTACAGTGTGTGCAAACCTGGTGAAGACTTACAGGAAACATTTGACACTGACCAAATACTTATTTTCCACCATAATTTACAATTAAATTCTTTAAAAATCCTACAATGTGATTTCCTGGATTTTTCTTTTCTCATTTTGTCTCTCATAGTTGAAGTGTACCTATGATGAAAATTACAGACCTCTCTCATCTTTCTAAGTAGGAGAACTTGCACAATCAGTGGCTGAATAAATACATAAATACATTTTTTTTGCCCCACTGTATCTACAGTTTCAACACATTCTGTTGAAGTCCACCAGTGCAATCGTGCCATCAAAAAATGCCAATATGTCAATAAATATGTACTTTTTAGGTACAGAAAACCCAAAATTTGACCTGTGGGCAATGAGTAACAAAACATTTTTATGGTATTTGTAAAACAATATGACCTCTGTAACAAACTAAAGAGAGAATCATGTGCTTTAAAATGAATTACACTAAAAGACTGTCAATTAGTCTAGTTATTTGAAAAGTTTAGCAAACTCAACCATTACTGGCACCATTAATAAGAATTAAATGTTGTTCAAAATTTCAGGAAAAATATTGAAGAACAAAATTATTCTTACTGTATGACTACAGTCACATGTCTACAATTAATATGAGCTCAGGATCTCAGCTGTATGGCTACTTCAGCAGAGCTACTGTTTCTCAGGTGTGCAAGTCTTACGTTTGCATGCTTGTACAATCCCTCTCATTTATCACCATTGACAAAAACCAAGGCTTTTACTTGAAACAGTATAACTTTGGCTGCTGACCTATAAAGATCAAGTAATAAATACACACTAGCACTCAAAATTACAAAAAGTAAGAAAATTCCGGTTTTACTCTAGCTAAAAACAATTATTTAAATAATGTATATGAATTTTAAATACATTTTTTTTTTTTTTAACACTTCCAGTCAGGGTCACGGGGTGCCAGTCCAGTACCTATCCCGGTGATTTGATGTTAATGCTTGGATCTACAGACCAAAAAAAAGTGTTAAATATTTTTCAAGTCCATGACTAAAGGAATTCTGGCTGAAATGGGACCCGGAGGAGATTTTGTTTTGTTTTAAATGATGATGATTATTTTTTCCCCTCAACAGAGTGATCTGGAAAAATCATGGCACAGTAAATAGGAGATCGCAAGTTGAATTTATCGTAAACTGAGGAGTATAATATGTACTGTATACATCATAACCATGAACATGTTTAAAACACGACCGTGGCTTTTCCTCACTACATCTCCCAGCACTCATCACTCCTGACATGTACCTCACTGCGTCACACAGTATTGTAGTGCTTAGTGTACCTTAAACATGCTTAAAACACTTACATTAAACTACAGTTGGGCAACATCATTAAAGCTTTTTTATAATAAAAGTATTGAATATCTCATGTAATTTACTGAAGAATGTATTGAAAGTGAAAAACAAAAACGATTATTGCATGACCACAGCTTTTCCTCACTACATTTCCCAGTACTCATCACTCCCTGCTGCCAAGTTCCTCATCGGTGCAGTACAGTATCGTTACTGTGTGCATAATTCAAAATTCACAGTACGGTTTCTGCTGAATATGTATTCAGGTTTATTAGAGGATTCCCTTCGTAAGTAATTTAATTTGTTTGATGCATGTATAGACATCATGTTCAGCCATTGTTTGGTATCATATCTGTGATTTGTTTATATGTAACGAAGTAGTAATGCTGGATGAACATCCACTAAGTGTGGCGTCCATCATTTTTGCCAGTAGTTGTACAAATGACCTAAAGGTCTCTGCATGGTGAAGAGATCAGTATGACTGACTTGTATGTAGTTTTATTTATCAAGTATTTCATTCTAACAATCGTCATCATAGTGGTTCACCTCACTAGAGGTACCTACTTGTGTCTGGTGAGATGACGTATCACTCACAACTGCCCGTTTGAAGGAACTTTGAAGGCTGAATGCTGAATGTGACCAAAATGAGCATCTTGCATAATGTATTCTCTGAGTGTAATCCTCCTGAAGCATGACAGCTACCTTTGTGGGATGACGAGGGCTAGCACATGCCTTGCACCCATGCATAATGTCCAGTGTACATGCCTCTGGGGGCAGTTATGACCTGGGGTTGGTTCAGTTGGAAAGGTCTAGGCTCAGCATCGTTATGATTCAATCAAATGGAAGTCAGCTGAGCACCTATATACTGAATGACCAGGTTATCCCGGCTAAGGATTTTTCCTTCCCTGATGGCATATTCATATTTCAGGTGGACAATGCCTATACTGATGGGGCTCAAACTGTGAAAGAGGGAGCGTAAGAATCATTTGAACACACACAAACTGGCCACCACAGGGTCCTAAGCTTAGCCCCATTAAAGGTCTTTGGGATGTGCTGGAGAAGACTGTATGGAGTGGTTCAACTCTCCCATCGTCCACACAAGATCTCAGCCAAAAATGACTGCAACTGTGGATGGGAATAAATGTTGTGACACTGCATACAGTTGTAAAAGCAATGACATGGTGAGTGCGTGCCACAATAATAGCTAACAGGGGTCCAACAAAATATTAGAGTACGTGACTTTTTTTGGCCAGACAGGTTATGAAGCCAGTTACTGCTTATGCAATGTTACAAGGCAGTCGAACCCGACCGGAGGAACATCACAGACAACAGGTAATTTGATAGCAACACTAATCGACAGGACAAAAATTCCAACGCAAAGAGCAGACACAATTCTGCTCTCTTGGACTCTCAGCAATGGATGGCTGTTTGGGTCAAAGCTTAGACTATTGTTATCAAGCTAACAGAGGTGTGCAGGTCTGCTGTTCATAAGAGAAAATGACTGTGGTTAGAAGACCAAATCAACCCAGTTATTGTTAGTAGGCATGTGTTTTGACTGAGACTCATCTTCTATGGGTTTTATATGCGAGTCTGTATCTGCAGGAGCACTGAGGTCCGCGGTGTTGTAATGTGTTTGTGCTCGCTTATCTGCTAAGCTGAGGTCAGCGTCTTCTGTAGTGTTTTCGGTTTCCGTTGAAGGAACATGCTGGTGGACCTCAACTACCAGCTCACAAACCCCACCGTTCTGTAATCTTCCTTTCCGGCTATCTTGAAGAGCTCCGTCACGTATAGCCACGTCCTCTTCACATACTCTCAACTGCACAGAGTTCAGGTCAGTAGCATCTGGCACTGGCTCATCGGAAGCGAATTCATATTGTATACTGGGAATGGTGAAAGACAGGCTGCGGATTAACAAGAAAACATTAACCGACAGAGATCTTTATAGATGTATGATCTAATTTACATGAAGTCCAACGCTACCTTTCTGTCGATTCATAAGAAACTGACGTTGGACTTGCACAGGGTACCCCGTTGCATTCTTCCTGAGCCCAGCCACGATTGGATGAGGCATAAGTTAGAATGGCATCAGTCACGCTGAAAGGAGTGTGACCATTTACGCAATCTCGAATGTGACCAACCGGAAGCTGAGTTTGCAGAAATAAATGGAGCTGGCTGTCGGACAGGCACACCGTCATGTTTAACACTCTGTAAGTACAACATTTATGGTTAAACAGGTCACATTTACAATAACAGTAATCTCAGGTTGTTATCAGACCTGCAGGGCAGGGGACTCAGATATGAGTCATATATTCTCCTCATGTAATTATGGCTGCTAATGTCATGAATCAATTCATTTTACTCAAGGTCCCAAGGCAACCACTAGCATGCCTAATCTGTGGTCGGCGTGACGCATGCATTACTCAACAATTTTCAGTTCCCTAAAAAATTTGCAAAGATTAAGCAACCAAAAAAAAAAAAAGGAATGGAATTTCTATTACCGCTTTCACACACAAAAACCATTGTATTTACTGTGGTTTTGTCGTTCACGTGTGCAGAAACTGCCATTTATCAGGTTGCACCCAGTTACACGTAACCTGTTACAGGCGATTTACCAAAGAACAATTCCCACACACAATGGATTTGGTGGAATTTGTCTGCTTAAATGTCATTTCTAAATCTTCTGTTATTAGGATTAGTTTCACATTAGGAAGTGAGTTAATAGTTATTTCCAGTGCAGTTTATTATTGTACATTTACCCAGGTACATAACATGATGGAAATGTCATTATATTATTAACGTAATAAATGCTTTCCGTTGAAAGCTCATATTGTCCACTCATATGGCTTTTAATATGTCTAAACATTTTAATAATTTGATGGCTCTAATTCAAAATCAGGCTAATGACAGGGCCAAGCCAGATTCCTGACCTAAACCCCATTAAAGCATGTGTCATGTGCTTCACTAGGACATTAGAGGGTAATGATATATTCTGAAGTGAGGAGGATCTCAAATTCTTTGCTCTGTATTATGCTTCACAGAGAATGAGCGGAAATGACTCATAATGCGCTGTTATGTGGGCAATGGCAGGTGATGAAGTAATACATGCATGGGTGCCATTGACATACAGTGCCTAAAGAAAAGTATCGCATGTTCAAAAGTTTTGGTTCCTTGACACCATGAAATTTAAAATAAACTAAACACATGTATGTTCAGCTCTGTTTATAATCCTCATAATCAAAGTGGACACAAACAATCTGGTGAATTATTGAAATCGTTTGTACTTCTGATGCCATGTGACTAAAGGTTTTATGGTGAGGTAAGACCAAGCCTGAATTTATTAGACTGAATCCAAGTCTAATAAGTGGAAAGGCAACATTATGTTTTGGAGATGACTAACTTCAATAAGGACTGGGCAGCTGGTCAGGACCGAGGGGAAAATGGAAAGCAAAGCACACCCAAATTCTTAAGGAAAACCTGTGGCTAGACAGCTGAAGAATGGGGAAGATGGGCAGATGGTTCATCTTACAGCACAACCATTACATTTACATTTACAGCATTTAGCAGACGCCCTTATCCAGAGCGACTTACAATTGGTACGGTCTTACAGTCCAAGAAATTGTGGGGTCTTGCTCAAGGAGCCAACAGTGGCAGCTTGGCAGAGGTGGGATTTGAACCCTGGACCTTCTGGTCCATAGTCCGGTACCTTACCCGCTAGGCTACCACAGTCCTAACCCTACACATACTGTCAAAAGAACAACATGGTGGCTTAAAGGTAGAAATCAGAGCCCTGACCCAAAGCGTGCATCGTTTCATCGTTTACAAAATTAATGTAATTTAATTAAATGTAGGACCTCTCATACTTTGTGTGAAATTCTGTGAAATTCTCTACACAGTAAATTCCTGGTAAATTCCAGGTAAATGTCATGTGTGAAAGGAGTTTCGTTTATACATTACTAGAATGATACTGACTTTTCCAGGAAGCTCTGTAAACCCATTCTTCTCTTTTCAATTAGGTCCGTATTGTAAAAGGTGAAGAATGACTTTCCCGGCAGGTCAGGAACAATTCTGTGTGGGAGAAGTAAATAATTAAGGCAAAGTAAACCAGTCAATGTGAAACAGAGATGGGCTTTTTTTTGAATGTCCAATAAAAAAAGAGGCACCTTAACAGTGTATTTGTTTACGTAATCTGGTTTTAAAATACGCATATGCAATTAACCACAGTGGGTATAGCAGCCAGAAGTGAAGTACTGTTGCATAAAACTAACCAAAGTAGTTGGCTTAAATTTCATAACAAGCTGTGGTGACATCAAACCCATTACATGTCAACATACAGATACAGAACTGTTGTAAACACAAGTATGATCATAAGTGAAAAGGTACAGTAATTTACCTAAAGAAAATGTGACTGAGTAGTAATGACGTTACAACAACCCAAAGCATAATCCAAAGAACCAAATACAAACACTTAACCACACTTAAACAATTAAAGGAGGGAGAGCATGGCATCTACAATATGTATTTAATGTCAAACAGATAGAAAAACAAACAAACAAAACAAAAAATATCACAATGTATCGCAGATTAAGAACAGATACACCAGGAGGCTGTCTGGAAGCTAAATTGGAATCATCTTTACTTAACACTGTACCAGCTGCAGTGGCCATTTCACGTTAAGCACAAGGTTACACTGAAACTAGTCATACAGGTTCACACCAGGCCAATTTGTTCTAATCAAGTAACCTAATGCATGTCTTTGGACTGTTAGAGGAAACCGGAGCACTCAGAGTAAACCCACGTGGACACTGGGAGGACATGCAAACCCCACACAGACAGAGTTCAAGGATGGGGTCGAACCCGGGACGCTGGAGCTGAGGCGACCGTGCTAACCGCTGCGCCACCTTGCTGCCTGCTATTTTAAAGAACATGTTGAAACACATCTGTGTGTATAACTTGTGCAACACTTATATATACACACACACTATGTGGCCAAAAGTATGTAGACAACCATTTTAATTAGTCACTTCTGCCACACTCTCTGCCAACAGGTTTATAACAAGAAGCATACAGGGATGTCCACAGACAAACACTGGCAGTTTGGACACTCGGGGGGACACTCGGGGGGGACCAACTGGCATAATGTATCTTTGGAATGATAGAGGAAACTGGAGCCCACAGAAAACCCACACGGACACTGAAATAACATGCAAACTCTACACTCATGTAGTAGAGACCGGGAATCGAACCAGGAATCTCTAGAGCTGTGTTGTATGGGTATTTCTACAACTGCTGATCTCATGGGATTGTCCCACACAACAGTGTATAGAGTTGATCAGAATAGCACAATAAAGATCCAGCAAGCGCCACAAATACAAATGCATTAAAAAGATTCAAAGAAACAACAAATAAAACTACTCTTAAACATGTGACTTACCGTATTTTTCGGACCATAAAG